>PVJC01040069.1:0-15966 GCA_004026665.1 Murina feae
CCAAAAGGTAACTTTAAAATACTATAAATAACAGATCTGCCTTTTAAGAGTGAGCATTAAGATATCGAAAGTTGGGGGATAATTACTTTCTTGATGAGAAGAACATCCTATGAAGTTTAGTTCACTTTCATTGTATTGATTAATTTGGAAGATCTGATTTCAAAATATGCAGGAAACTTTTAAAACATGCTTTTAAGTGTATTGCTTGAAATTCAACTGTTCAGGGTGAAATAAAATAAAATGCAACCAGGTACAGATGAAAAATAGAAAGTACCAATAAAACTAAAATTCGTCTTCCTTGGACACAGATGATGAGCCAGTGAAAAGGGTTATGTGTACACACAGCACACATTACCCCTCTTTGTTTCCCAGGAGCAGGGGGAGGGCGGATCAGTTCAGTAACAGCAAGTGAGTTCCTGAGGGAATTATCCCAGGAGGTTGATGAACTTCTGGGGAAAGATACGCGCAAGGGGGGAGTCATTTAAAAAGCTTTGTTTTCAAAGAATCCCAAAGACCAAGGTCTCCCATATTCTGAGTCTCCCACATTCCCCTAGAGAAAAAACTGTCAGCAGCATGGTTGGTAGAAATGCATCCTGGGAACTGAGTTTCATCGTGAGACTATCGCAAGGATGGCAGACTTCTACTTTTTTATGCACTCAGGGTTTAAATGTAATTTTAGATCCACTATATGCCAGACATTGTCTAAGGATATAAGCATGAGAAACATTCTGTTATTGATGTTAAGAAATTTATCATCTAGTAGGGTAAAGTAATTAACCATAATAATTAGAACATGTTTAGTGAGATAGTAGACATTATCGCCCTTTGCACAAAAAGGGTTTTTCTTAACTCTGCTTGTGTAAGTCACTACCAACCCCGCAAAAACAAACAAAGAAACAAACAAACAAAACACTAAAAAAGTAAAAGCAAACATACTGCCAAGGTGAGAGCAGAAATCTAGAAGATTCCGAAGAAAATAGTTTCTTGAAAACAATGAATTTGATATAGTCCCATTTATTTATTTTCTCCTTAGTTTCGTTTGTCCTAGAAGATGTGCCAGTAAAACATATTGCTACAAGGAATGTCTGAGATTTCGCTTTCTATGGTTTCTTCTAAGATTTTTATGTTTTCATGACTTACATTTAAGTATTTTATCCATTCTGAGTTTTATCTTGTGTATGGTGTAAATTAGTGGTCTAGTTTCATTTTTTGCTTGTACCTGTCCAAATTTCCCAACACCATTTATCAAAGATATTGTCTTTACTTCATTGTAAGCTCTTGCTTCATTTGTCAAATATTAATTAAGCCTATTGGCTTTGGTAGATATCTGGGGTCTCTGTCTTGTTACATTGATCTCTATGCCTGTTCTTATGCAAGTACTAGGTTGTTTTGAGTACAGTGGCTTTGTACTACACCATGATATCTGGTATTGTGATTCCTCTAACTTTGATGTTCGTGTGTGTGTGTGTTTTAATTTAAATTCTTTACTGTTGAAAGCATTACATATGTCTCCTCATTTCCCCATTGACCTGTTCCTGCCTGCTCCCTCCTCCCAGCACAGGCCCTCACCCCCCAACTGTCTGTGTCCATTGCTTATGCTTATATGCATGCAAACAAGTCCTTTGGTTGATCTGTTACTCACCCACTACCACACTCCCCTGCCTTTCTTCATAGGTTGCACAATCTATTTGATGTTTCTATGTCTCTGGTTCTATTTTTGTTCATCAGTTTATGTTGTTCATTTTATTCCACCAATGAGTGAGATCATGGGACATTTATCTTTCTCTGACTGGCTTATTTTGCTTAGCCTAATACTCTCCAGGTCCATCAGTACTGTTGTGAATGGTAAGAGTTCTTTCTTTTATAGAGCAGCGTAGTATTCCATTATATAGATGTACCACAGTTTTTAATCCATTCATATGCTGATGGGCACTTAGGCTGTTTCCAAATCTTAGCTATCATAAATTGTGGTGCCATGAGCATAGGGTTGCATATGTCCTTTGTGATTGGCATTTCTGATTTCTTGAGCTATATTCCTAGAGGTGGGATTTCTAGGTCAAATGGGAGTTCAATTTCTAAGTATTTGAGGAAATGCCATACTCTTTTCATAGTGGCTGCACCAGTCTGCATTCCCATAAGTAGTGTATGAAGGTTCCTTTTTCTCCACATTCTTACCATCACTTGTTTGTTGATTTGTTGATTCTAGCCACTTTCAAGTTCTTTCAATGAAGCTAGCATTACTCTCATCCCAAAACCATATAAAGACATGAAAAAGAAAGAGAATTACAGGCAAATATCTCTGATGAACATAGATGCTAAAATCTTCAATAAAATATTAACAAATCATATCCAGCAATACATTAAAAAGATCATACACCATAACCAAGTGGGATTTATTCTGGGACTGCAAGGATGGTACAATATCCCAAAATCAATAAACGTGATACATCACATAAAGAAATTGAAAGACAAAAACCACATGATCATATCAATTAATGCAGAAAAAGCATTTGACAAAATCCAACATTCTTTCTTGATAACAACTCTCAGAAAAGTGGAAATAGAGGGATCATACCTCAACATAATAAAAACCTTATTGACAAACCTATAACCAACATCATACTCAATGGGCAAATACTAAAACCATTTCCACTAAAAACAGGAACAAGACAGGGATGCCCACTTTCACCACTTCTGTTCAAATAGCCATAGTGACTAGACAAGAAGAATAAATAAAAGGTATCTAATTGGAAAAGAAGTCAAACTGTCATTATTCACAGATGACATGATACTGTACATAGAAAACCCTAAAGACTCCATCAGAAAAAAACAAATTACATTTAATACATGAACTCAACAACAAAGCAGCATACAAAATTAATGCCCAGAAATCTATAGCATGTTTATACACCAATAATGACCTCACAGAAACACTAAAAAAATATAATCCCAGTTTCCATTGCAACCAAAAATTCATGATAACTAGGAATAAACTTAACTGAGGAGGTAAAAGACCCGTACTCAGAAAACTACAGGAAAAAGAGGTAGAGGAAGATACAAACAAGTGGAAGAATATACCCTGTTCATGGATTGGTAGAATCAGCATTAAATATCCATAGTACCCAAAGCAATCTATAAATTCAATGCAATCCTGACTAAAATACCAATGGCATATTTCATAGACTTAGAACAAACACTCCAAAAATTTATTATGGTATAAAAATGAACCATAAAAGCTAAAGCAATCCTGAGAACAACAAAGTAGGAGGTATCAAAATACCAGATATCAAGCTATATTACAAAGTCACTATTTTCAAAACTGCCTGGTACTGGCACAAGAACAGACATACAGATCAATAGAATAGAACAGAGAACCCAGAAATCAACTCAAGCTATTATGCACAATTAATATTTGACAAAGGAGGCAAGAGCATACAAGAGAGTCAAGACAGTTTCTTTAATAAATGGTGTTGGAAAAATTGGACAGATCCATGAAAAAAAAAAGACATTAGACCACCAACTTACACCATACACAAAAATAAACTCAAAATACATAAAAGACTTAAAGGTAAGATGGAAGCCATAACAATCTTAGAAAAATCCATGGGCAGAAAAATATCAAACATATCTCATAGTAATATCTTTATCAAATACATCTCCTAGGACAATGGAAACTAAAGAGAAAATAAACAAATGGGACTACACCATTTGTTGTTCTTTCTCAAGTTTTCTGTGGCTAGTCTGGGTCTTTTTTGGTTCCATGTAAATGTTGTAAATGTTTAGAGTATTTGTTCTAGATATGTGAAATATGCCATTGGTATTTTAATAGAGATTACTTTGAATCTATTGATAGCTTTGGGTACATATGGATATTTTAATGATGTTGATTCTACCAATCTATGAATACTACACAGCTATAAAAAAAGAAAGAACTCTTACTATTTGCAACAGCATAGATGGACATGGAGAAAATTATGCTAAACCAAATAAGCAAGTCAGAGAAAAAGAAGTATCACAATGATCTCACTCATATGTGGAATAGATGAATAAAATAAACTGTTGAATGAAATAGAACCAGAAGTATAGAAGCATGGAACAGACTGAGGAATTTCAGAGAGAAGGGTATAGGAGGGGAGTGATTAACTGGGGAACTTAAATGCGCACATTCATAACCAACGGTGCAGACAATAGCAGAATGGTGAAGTGGTGCACATGGAGTGGAGGAGGTCACTGGGGAAAACACACAAACAAAGACAACATCAGTAATACTTTCAACAATAAAGATAAATTATAAAATAATTTATTTGAAATGCAAAGAGTGAATACTTTCATGGGTCACATGCAATTTCTACTGAAGGGATAATATAACAACTTTGGCAGAATTAATTGTAAAATGTCACATCTAAAAATGTCTTTGCAGCACTTGGATCCATACTCAGGGGTTAGAACACTGGTCTTACAAAAATTCCTTTGCCGGTCTTGATGCTTCTCTTGCTGACACTTCCACAAGCTATTTTTCAAAGTTCTACTATAGAACTTAGATTAATGTATTACACACATATTAAATACTAGGGGACCGGTGCAATAAAAATTTGTGCACTTGAGGGGGACCCTCAGCCTGGTCTGCACCCTGTCCAATCAGGGAACACTCAGGGCTGCTGGCTCCTAACCACTCACCTGCCTGCTGGCCTGATCCCCCTAACTGCTCTCTGCCTGCCTGATAACCTGTAACTGCCTCTGCCTCAGCCCTGCCACCATGGCTTTGTCTGGAAGGACATCTGGAAGGTAGTCTGGAAGATGTTCAGTCTAATTAGCATATTACCCCCCAGTGGCATCCCTTACCCTATTGGGGTGTGGCCAGGATGGGTAATGGGCTGAGGGGCGCTTTCTGGCTTTCAGGCTGCCCACAGCTCCCATTGACCCAATGTCCCTGCAAGGCTGGCTGGAAGCAGGTTTCTGGGGTTTGTTTATCTTCTATAATTGATACACTCTTCCTTTAAGCCAAGGCCTAGGCAGGTAAGGAAGCCTCTTATCTGCTTCAGCTCATGGCTTCTACAATGAAACAATGTTTCCCTTAGTAGTCTGGCCAGCCTGCTGTTTGCTGGCCGAGGCTTCTATGATTGAGACAATGTTGCAAATATGTTGTTGCCTGAAGTCGAGAGAAGCCCAGGAGGCAGGCAAAGAGTTTTACTCCTGCTGCAACGGAACCTGCCTGTTTATTCAGCTCCGTGTGTGCCGGCCTCCATCTTGGCTGGGTTAATTTGCATATAGTTGCTCTGATTGGCTGGTGGGCAGGCTTAGGTGTCCCAAAGAGATGGTCAACTTCAACATTACGCTTTTATTAGATTAAATGAGTATTGTATTATACATGTGTACATGTATATGCATAGCAATTGCAAGATTTGAAATATATATTACTGCCAAACTTTTCATATATTCACACATGCACACAGATTTCATAGAGATAAATTAATACAGTATATTTTTGACATATGACACACAATGTACATTTCACAGCAGTAATTTTTAGAAACATATCAATCACATGACCAGTAAGCAAGCTGTAAGACCCACATTTTTTTTTGAGCTTTAATGAATAAATTTAAATTTCATATAAAATAGCAAATCTTAAAAAGAGCAATGCCTCATGTTTTCAGATGGTGCTGTATGATTGGCTGATTCATATGAAATGTGAAGATTACAACTTTTTTTCAAAAACGAATATTTTTGCATTTTTTTTATTTCTCTCTCGATCAATATTCAGTTACAAAATAAAGGTTTCCTGATAGAACTTCATTGAATAGAATACCATTAATTTAAAACTTTTTTTGTCCTAAATTATGTTCTTATATTTCTTAAGGTAATTTGTCACAGAATTTTATAATAATTATCAAGATAATTAAGTTCTGAAACAGGTTCTAACAGCAGGAGTGTCGAAACATAAATTAAGAGGGTTTTAAATAACCACATTTTACTTAAATCCCCAACTGTACACTCTTAAACAAATTTATCTTTGTAGCATTAACAGTCTAACATTGCTACACTTTAATGAAAAATAAAAATTGGAAGCCTTTAATTGTAATTGCTTTTAATTCTAAATGGAAGTTTGAATTACAAAAGTGGCCATTGAAAGGAAAAGATGTGTGAAGTTGTTTCCTGCTGACAGGTTTAATTTGACTTGCTTTGAGTTTTATTCTGGCCTTTCTAAGATTTCTGCTGATGTCCCATCAGTTTTAAGTCATACTTCTGTGTAAATAAATTTAAATTGATAAATATAAGATGTGAGGATAACAACTAAAGAAAATAGAAATGGAAAAAATGATACAATTAAAGAGAATATGAAGTAATATGAAAAACAGACTCATGAACAAAAACAGATCCAGAGACAGAGAAACATTGATCAGACCATGGAACCTCAGAGGGAAGGTGGGGTAGGGTAGGGGTAAGAAGGAGAGATCAACCAAAGGACTTATATGCAGGCATATAGGCCTAACCAATGGAAAACAGACAACAGGGGGCGAGGGCATGAATAGTGGAGATGAGGGGGCAATGTGGGGATAAGGACGCATATGTAATAACTTAATCAATAAAAAAAGTTAAAAAAACAGACATGAAAATCACTGAAGCTAACACATAAAAAAATAATACAAATAAAACATTTTAAATAGAATTAAAAAATTGTATAGGGCTATGCTCTAGATCAAAAAATCAAAACAAAAATGATTCAAACACACATTAACCTGGGAATAAAGATTTAAAAGGTTAGTATAAATTAGTCTAAATAAAAAAAGATCTGACTAAGAATTGTGTTGTCCACAAATAGGTTGATGTTTCATTGGGGTCTGTGAGTTAATCTCAAAATTGAATTATTCAAATAAATGAAACCAAAATATTCTATGGTTTATTTATGTGTGCAATGTTACAAAACTCAGATATTCTGAAATACAATTTAGTTAAAATGTCATAATTTCAAAGCAATAATGTTAAATGTTAAAAAACATTTTGATATAAATGCCCTTCTGATAAAGATGCTCCCCCAGTCAAAGAGAAAATATGTGCATTAATATAGCATGTATAGTCATATTTCAAAAATATTATTTCTAAATATTCAGTATAGAGAGACATCATTGTCACACAACTCCACCGCTCTTGTATCTCATTTTAGAGCAAATGACATACACACGTACACATGCATAGCATATTCATTACTTGATGCCGCAGAACACAAAAAGATAGGTAAATAGATGATAGACTAGCGTGCTAGAGACACATATGGAAATACATATATGTGTGATTTCTATGGCATTTACCTCTACTTAATATATATCCTCTCATTTTTGTGATCATGTCAATGAAACTGAATTCACAGTCAAGTGATACGGCAAATAATGTTATTTTCTACCTAATTATTTTTTCATTCTGCTTTAGAAGTAAATTGAGTTAGATTGACCATATCAGTCTTCACAATTCCACAGAATCAACCCCTCAAAAATCTATTTCAATGAGTATAGCAGTGATGCAGATGGATGAAAATTTTCAAAATAATTTATATGTATTAAAAAACCACTTTGTATAATATTTATATTTGGCTGTTGTGGTATCATAAGAATTAACAGTATTAAAAAAAAACCAACAACTACAGAGCATATGGTGAGTCACAAAAAAATTAGAAAGCCACCTTAGTTTATTATCCTAATTATTGATTAATTTCTTCTGGATGAAGAGTTTTACGTTTATATTTCTAAAAAACTCAAGCAGTTACAAAGTATAAGCAGGACTGCTGTTATGTCTCTTTGTGAACTGATAAAGCACTTCCTTTCATTAGTTGTACAGAGTTCAGTGTATGGTGTCACTCATTCATAAATCATCGTATCATGCTAAGGACGTTTAATGAGGGTTTACCCTATTTCAGAAAGGCCAATGTCAGAGTGCGGCCAGAGCCCAGCGTGAACTCTGGTGCTCTGAGTTGTTCTGAGTCCATGTCTTCTGCATGCTCCCATTTGACTATGCCAGGGCTGGTTCCTGCTGGAACCTTGCCCATTGTTCTAACTGTAGGGAACTCAGTCCAACTTCCTCCTTTATTCTCTGCTCACTAGTAACAGGTGTGGGGTCCGAGCCCCTCTGCTGGGGCTGGGCCTCCTAGGATGCCAGGTCTTAGATGCAGAAGCCATGAGAGGTTGTCTATTGCAGAATCCAGTGGCCATATAGCCAACAGACAAGAACAGACCCCACAGCAAAGCCCATACAGGCAGACAGCCGGACATGGGCTGGTGAACATATATCTTTTCCATAAAACAGCATCAGCCTCTGTACCCACAGCTAGTATCTGAGCACATTGCCTCCTAGACCCACCGCCTCACATCGTAGTGGTGTCTGAGTTCTCTCCTTCCTGCCCAGCTGCTCTCTCTAGCAGACTTCACACACTCCATCCTAGCTGCTCTGTCTCCATACTCCAGCAGACTTTCTCTCACTCCCACCTCAGCTGACTAGATTGGTCATTAACAAACTGTTATGCCATTTAGACAAAGAAGACATCATGCCAATAGTTACATCAATCGTATTGGCTACTGAAGGCACATTGTACTGTGTCCTTGCACCCACTCATGGTATCTTGGCCTCATTAAGACTTCCAAATTCAGAGTCCTTGAACGTTCAATTTAGACACCTGCTCATTTGACCATTCTGGTGTATTGATAACAAGCCCTCTGTGCTCCCACAGCCCTTAACTATCTGAGGACCAGGTGTGGTTCCACAACAAGGCATTGAGAAACAAGATAAAATTACCTCCTACCCTAATGGAGTTCACAGAGCTGCAATATTTTACTTAATCCCTTAGAACCTCAGCTTGTTCATCTGAAAATATCTAAATTAATCTATGGTTGTCAAAGTTCCTATTGTGTCTTGAATTATTTTTTTCCTACTTTTATTAAATGTGTTGGGGTGACATTGGCTTATAAGAGTATATATGCTTCAAGTGTATTGCCCACCACCCAAAGTCAAATCTGCTTCTGTTACCATACACCCATCCCTCTCTCCCCTTCACTACCCTACACACATTGTTCCTTCTGATAACCACCATATTGTTGTCTGTGTCTATGAGTTTTTGTTCTGTTTGTTCATTTGTTGCTTTCAGTATGTCTCAAAATCTTGATTGCTGTAGAGAAACGAACTATATGTTTACATTTGAACATATAAGGATGCTTAAAAGGGCAAAATATATTCTATATCAGCACCTACCAAGCAGTAATTTTTATTTGAAAGCAAAATAAAAAACAAACAAAAAATTTATCAACTGAGCTTTACTGTAGAGCAGGATTGCACCAAGACTTAAATATTACTATTACTTTTAAGATTTTACTAATATACTTCTGAATGAAAATATTTTATTTCATTATATTTGGAGAAATAATCAAACCTCTTTTAAATTTCCAGAGTTGTCCTAAAATGTTGTAAAGCAAATAAATAAATAAATAAATAAAAATAATCATTATTTATATATTTTCTAGGCACTTTAAACACATATTTTTATTTTCCTGTGTTAAGTGCAGCTACTTCTTGGTGTACGTTAAAATAAAACAATCTCTGAGAGTGTCAATTATGACCTTCCGAAAATAGTTTATAAATCTTGTGGTCATTTTTGCTGTTCTTTAAGAAATGTACTTTCACTGGACTCTTGTTCATCTAAAATCAATTGAGATTCCCCTATACTTAATTCTAATAAAATTTGTGTTGCTTACTTAATTTTTAAAAAGCATGTGATTTTTTTAGAGACTATAATTTTGACCGAAAATAATTGTGGGGGTAAATACAATTAGAATGAATTACAAGCTTTGCCAAAGAGGTGCATTGTTATGCTTAAACTCAGGAGCAGGGAGAAAAAGGTAAGGAGGAACATTGTTAATGCATAAAAATAAGGGTTTTGTAGACAAGAAAAATGTAGAAAGAGATTTAGATTCTGCACCGTGTTCCAGCTCTGCTACCAGTATCTATGTGACCTTGTGTTAGATGGTTTAGCACTCTGTGAAATTATAGGATAGTACTCGGTGATCTTTAAGATCTATGTCATGTAAAAAGACTATAATTCCAAATACAATATAATGTTATAATTCAATCCTTAAAAGATATCCAAACCTTAATAGTGGCTTCTACACAAAATGATTGCTAACCATTGCTCTGTAACAAACACAACTTTTATAGCAAGTAATTCTAAAAGGTAGGGACTCAAAGGATGAAAGAAAATGAATAGGTTACAGTGTCAAAAAGGATCCTAAGGTAGCTAACAAATCAGGTGTCTGGCTTAAATGCAATGTGACAGGAAAGAAGGGTCAATGTTTTGTGGGCTACACAACAGCAAACCTGAAGACAATAGTTCTGCTTTGTGTATCTCAGCACTTTAAATAGAAAGTTTAATATAATTCTAAAGTGTTAGGAATGATTTGATTAGTAAAATTCAACAAAAAGAATGGATATTTCCTTTCATATCATAGAGATCCTCAGTATATATTGATAATATCTTTGCATTCAAATATCTATGTATCTAGACATCTATCTATTCTATTACTAGGATGTAATCTTGTTGAATGCTAGGATTTAATTTTTTTCTGAAGAATCATCAGCACCTATACAGAAAGTCTGGCACACAATACTATTATATATTTATGTCAATAAACATTTTTTGAGTGATCACCCATTTAATAGACATATACCAATGCTAGCTTTCAAGTTGTCTAATTACAGGGGCCGTGCTCTTTTCATTACACTTTAAGGCTCTTTACTAAAATTATTAGAGGCCCGGTACAAGAAATTGGTGCCCTGGAGGGGGGAATCCCTCATCCCAGCCTGTGCCCTCTCACAGTCCAGGACCCCTCCTCCTTACCACCTACCTACTTGCTGCTCCTTACCATTTGGCTCGCAGCCCCTTAGCACTGCTGTGGAGGCAGGAGAGGCTCCTGCTCCTGCTGCTGCGCTCACCAGCAATGAGCCTGGCTTCTGGCTGAGTGGCACTCCCACTATGGGAGCACACTGGCAACTAGGGGCAGCTCCTGCCTTGAGTGTCAGTGCCCATCATAACGACTGGTTGTTCTGGTCATTCCACTGTAAAGGTCACTTAGGTTTTTACTATATAAACTAGAGGCCCGATGCATGAAATTCATGCAAGGGGCTTGGCCCTTGCAGCTAGCCCTGGCTTCGTCTGGAAGGTTGTCTGGAAGGATGTCCAGAAGGTTGTTTGGCTATCCAGTCTAATTAGCTTATTATGCTTTTATTATTATAGATTCTTTAAGCTAATAGAATTTTGCTCCCTATGGGAGTGTTCTACAATGCAATTTGCAGATAGGACTATTACTTGACACAAAACGGAGACATAAGTGTTGTCCAAAAACTTCTAAATATTATTAATTTTAGAAATTCCTGATATTTTTGCATAGTGGAAGGGGCTGAGAAAGGCGCTTATGTTTATGTGAATTTCAAGAAAGCTCCAAATTTCTGTGTCTCCAACTTGGTTTTGGTTTGATGGAAAGGCCTGAGTAAAGAAAGATTAAAGCCCACCCAGAATGCTGAAACCAAACGCGAGTGTAATTTTGCTTAAATGTTGACTTGGTGACTCTTTTTTAAATTAGCACAATATCAAAGGGCTAGAGAAGTCCTATTGACAAATACTCACCATAACATCAAACCTATGTCTCCTAATATGTGTCTCCTAAGGCACCTGGGAGAACCAGGCTAGAACCCCAGTCTGGCTAGTTCCAGGCTGCATAACCTAAAATCATATGGGAAATTATAAAAAGTATGTCATAAAGAGATAACATGTAATTTTAACATTACAACCCCCATATCTACAATGTTTCAAGTTTATGTAAAAGTTTAAACTTTCTCAGCATTAAAAATTTTTCAAAGTAAATAATTAACACATGGCTTTAAAGATTATTACATACATTCTGAAAAGCAGCAATATTTGAGTTTTTAGTATGTAGCAATTAGATTTGCACTGTTATTATCAAAGAGAAGGGGAAAAGTCTAATCAACTTTGCTGCTTCACATTTTTTATTGAAGTCTAATAAATCCGATAGTTTCACATATTCAGATATACTTTTGACAAAATGTATTTCCTTATGTTTCAAAAGAGGACATGCTAACAACTTGAGTACTGTAGCACTGCCTACATTGTAGGTATTGAAACCAACAATTAATTTTAAAGCAAAGATTTCCATCTCCTGCAGGTATAAAAACATTTTAATTGCTTTGATAATTTTCCCACTATTATGCAATCTCTGGAGAATTGGAAACCAACATATAACTGTTACACAGATATTAAATGATGTAGAATAAAAATTTGACTTTCAAAGAGATATATATGTACATTATATACATAGCAGCACTAATAAACAGCATTTGAGATATGTGCACATATGGAGAAGCATAGTTAAGGCACAGTTACCTTGCATTATTGCAAGCATTACTATAGTGCTAAGTAGATTTAGATAAATTTAAGATGGTATCTAAATTTTATCAGATGAATTTGAGAGTTTGGCAAGGTTCTTACATGGAGTTATTTATTCTATAGAATGACTTTTTGCTCTCTTGACAATCTTGTGCCCATTTGTAGAAATGTCATGTAAATTGTTTATTATCTTGTCTCTCCAAAATCGCCACAATATCTTCTTTGCTGAAGCATTTGTGTTGAAGAGGGTCATCAGGAGGACATGACCATTTCAATGGAGCCAGGAAGTTGTGGGACTCTTATCCCCTTCCCCATCCTTGGAATGTCCCACCCACTGTTTCCATACCAGGAATTGCTTCAAAGATACAGCCTTGAGAGAAGAATGTGTTACTGAAATCATCTGGGCTGTATAGTGACTGAATTGCCTTAAGTGCTCTATGTAAATTCTTAAGATTCTAGCAGGTGAGAGAAGAGATCTACTCACCTTTCTGTCATTCAAACACATGCCTGGTATGCAAATTTCCTCCCTCATTAAGACTGTCAGCTGCCAAGGTAGCATATTTTGGCTTATTCTTCTGTCTTTCCTTGCCCACCGAGTATGGGGGCCAATTTTGGAGTTCACTAAGGGAACTTTGCAGGTATCAAGGCAATACACTGTTAAATCTTTAGAATATTTAGTAATCAGGTTCTTTGTGTTCTTATTGGTGAGTCTTAAGGGTTCTTTGCATATTTTAAGTAAGGGTCCTTTATCAGAGGCAACTTTTGCAAATATTTTCTCCCAGCCTGGGGCTTGTCTTACAACTCTCCTGGGATTGTTTTTTGCAGAGTGGAAGTTTTTAAGTCCAGCTTATCAATTATCTCACCCATGCATTGTGGTTTTGGTGTTGTATTTAAAAGTATTATGCTAAGTAAAATTAGTTAGTCAGAGAAAGATAAATGCCATACGATTTCACTTACTTGTGGAATATAAAGAACAAGATAAACAAACAAATTTGAAACAGGCTCAGATACAGAGAACAGACTGATGATTGTTGGAGGGTAGAGGAGTTGGGGAACTGGTTGAAGAAAGTTGAGGGATTAAGAAGTACAAATTTGTAGTATAAAATAGTAACAGGGACATAAATTACAACTTAGGGAACACAGTCAATATTATTGTAATAACTATGTGTGGTGCCAGGCAGGTACTATATATCCTGGGGGGAGGGAGGCACTTCATAAAGTATATGATTGTCTGACCAAATGCTCTACAGCTGAATCAAATACAAAAAAAAAAAATTGACTATAAACTGTATTAAAAATAATGTTTGCATTAAATAGTGCTCTGCATAGGTTTTTTTTTAAATTATAGGACCCTTTACGTTGTTCCTAAGTATGTACACTTGTCAAATAAAAGTATCCTAAAGAAAAAATAAATAAAAGGCATCAACATATGGAAGTAAACTATATTTTCCCCTATGTTATTGTCTAGAAGCTTCATGGTTTTGTGTTTTACATTTAAGCTTATGATCCCTCTTGAGATAATTTTTGTGGCAGGTGTAAGATCCATGTCCAGATTAAATTTTTTGTGTAGATGTTCAGTTGTTCCAGCGCCATTTGTTGTGGATCAGTTGACTATATTCATGGGGTTTGTTACTGGGATCTCTATGCTGGTCCTTTGATCTATTTGTGTATTGTTTTGCGAATAACACACTCTCATAATTACTATAGTCTTTAGTAAATCTTGATGTTAAGTAACCTCACTACAACTTTTTTTTTTACTCAATTTTGTGTTAGCTATTCTGCATTATTTGTCTCCTCATATAAATTGTAGAATCAGTTTGCATAAAAAATAATTTTCTGTGATTTTGACTAGAATTGTATGGAAACTACAGATCAAAATGAGGAGAAATTATATATTCACAATGTTTTACCTACATACATTTATATGATTCTGTGATTTTTCTTTTCTAGTCTATTAATATTATGGATTACATCAATTGATTTTTGAATGTGGACCACTATTACAAAGCCGGGATAAATCCCATCTGCTTCTGATATTTATTTATTTATTTATTTATTTATTTATTTATTTTTATGCATTGTTTGATTAAATTTGCAAATATTTTATTGAGAACTTTCAAATCTTTTATTGCATTTCTGTTTATGAAAATATTAATCTGTAGCTTCTTTTCTTATAATGCCTTTGTCTAGTTTTGGTATTAGGGTAATGTTATCCTCATAGGATGAGTTAATAATCATTCTTTCTGCTTCCATCTTCTGAAAGATATTGTAAAGAATTGATATAACTTCTTCCTTAAATGTTTGCTGGAATTCACCAGTGATCCAATCTGGGGCTAGCAATTTCTAGTTTGAAATGTGGTTAATTTTAATTCAATTTCTTAAATAGATACAGACCTATTTGGATAATGTGTCATTCTTCCTATGTGAGTCCTGGTAACTCATATCTTTGAGGAAATTGGTTCATTTCATTTAGGTAATAAAATTTGTGGGCACAGAGTTATTCATAATATTTTGTCACTATTCATTTAATTTCCATGGGATCTGCAGTGATAGTCTTTTATTTCTGATATTAATAATCTTTATTTTCTCTCTCTTTATCTTACTTATCCCAGCTTTAGGCTTTCAATTTTAGTTATATTTTCATAGAACTATTTTTGATGTTGCTGATGATCTCTAATAATTTCTTGTTTTCAACTTCATTGATTTCTGCTCAAATACCTATTGTTTATTTTCTTATGCTTACTTTTGATTCAACTTGTTCTTTATTTTTAAAAAAATCAGCTTTATTAAGGTAGAATTGTAAGATATTTAAAGTATACATTGTGATTATTTGATATACATAGTTATACAATGTGTTATACATAGTTATACAATAGTTATACCTCCATTTAGGTAACACATCCATAACTATATATTAATGAGGAAATTTAAGATATATTTTCTGAGCAAATTTTATCTGCAATGAAGGGTCATCAACTATAGTCACCATGTTTTACTTTAGATCGTCAGACCTATTCATCTTAAAGGTGAATAGAGGGCTGGTGTACGGAATTCATGTACTTGGGGGGTAGAGGTCCCTCAGCCTGAATTGTGAGAGGGTGCAGGCCTGGCCGAGGGACCCCACCAGTGCATGACTGGGGCTGGGAAGGAACGCAAAAGGCTGGCCAGTCAGGATGGAACTACAGGAAATCTCCAGGGCATGCTAAGCCCCGATCAGCTGGACCCCAGCAGCAAGCTAACCTACCAGTCAGAGTGCCTGCCACCTGGTAGTCAGTGCACATCATAGCAAGCAGTTGAGCAGCCTTAGCATAGAATTAGCATATTATGCTTTGATTGGTTGAATGACCACCAGACACTTAGCATATTAGGTTTTTATTATAGAATAGCAATCTCTTCCTGTTTTCCCCAAACCTTGGCAACCACTTTTATACTCTCTGTTTATATGAAGTTGACTTTTATTTTAGATTCCATATACAAGTGATATCATGTTCTCAAGGTCCATCCATGTTCTTACAAATAGCAGGATT
>PVJC01040070.1:0-15964 GCA_004026665.1 Murina feae
TAGATTATCTAAAACCTTTTGTGAAGATCCACTATTTTCTTGAATCTTCCAGAACGAGCGCTGCAGAATGAGAGCCTGCAACCCGTGACCCTTCAGTGTGTGGTCTTAAGCTCCAACCACTGAGAACACTGGCCAGGGCCCATGTCATTCTTTTTTAAAAGGGCTGGTTTAGTAGTCCATTATATGGATGTGCTATAATTTAACTAGTTTTCTGTTGGTGGGTATTTTTGTTTCCCGTGTTTTTAACTTCATTAATGCTATAGTGAATCGTCTTGTACATATACCATATTGCTTACAGCAAGTATCTCTATAGGAGAAATTCCTAGAGATGGGACTTGCTAGATCAAAGGTATATGCATTTTAAACTTTGATAGATATTGCTAAATCTAGGGTAGCCTTTTAATTGCTTAGTTTTAAAGAAAAGACTACATATGAATAGATACGCATGCAAATTTATGACTGCAAGGCCATTTGTAGAGATTAGAGAATTGTTATTTAGTCTAGGACAGCGGTTCTCAACCTGTGGGTCGCGAATCTTCCCTTTCACAGGGGTCGCCTAAGACCATCCTGCATATCAGATATTTACATTACGATTCATAACAGTAGCAACATTACAGTGATGAAGTAGCAATGAAAATAATTTTATGGTTGGGGTCACAACATGAGGAACTGTATTTAGGAACTGTATTTAAAGGGCCAGAAGGTTGAGAACCCACTGCTCTAGGAAGAGTTTATAACAGCACTAAAAAGTCAAAAGACGGAAGCTTCCATTTCATCACATGTGAGCAGAACCTGTGAGGCAGGACCCGTTAGTTGGCAAGAGGAACTTCAGCCAGTTCTCATTTATGAATCTTGAAGAAAATGGAACATTTTAATTTTGGTACTGTTCTGAGTTGCAGTGGCTCCTTGGGACTCAAGGTTTGAAAAGTCTTCGTGGCTGATGGATCAGATTGCTGTTGCTTCATTTCTCTTTCACTATTGTACTCTTTATATTGCAATGATTTATTCATTTTCCCTATACTAATTGAGCATATATTTGATGTCAGTTACTGCCCTAGATGCTAGGGACTGTCTCTAACTCTTAGTAATCTTTTTAAAAAATAAATTTATTTTTATTGATTTCAAGGAGAAATAGAAACATCAATGATGAGAGAATCATTGATTGGCTGCCTCCTGCACACACACCCCCACTAGGGATCGAGCCCACAACCCAGACATGTGCCCTGACTAGCAATCAAACTGTGACCTCCTGGTTCATAGGTCAACGCTCAACCACTGAGCCACACGGTCAAGACAATCGTTAGTAATATTAATGGTCTAAAGGAAGATCCAGACAGACAAACAGGCCACTGCTCTACAAGGGGCTAAATGCTACAATGGAGAAGTACTGGCCACTGAGGGAGCATATAAATTTAAGAGGGGTCCCACCTAGACATGGGAGTGGGGTGAGGGAAGTTACATCTTTGAAAAGTGACCCCCAAGACATTAGCTTCGTTCCGGGCAAGTATAAGTGGAGGAGAGACCAGTATATGTGGAGGCTTGGGCCCGAGAGAGCTGTTTGGCTGGGTCTGAGGAGTTTGGAGTGTGGAGGTGAATGAGACAGGCAGAGCAAGTCAAGCTGTGGGTTGGGAGGGGCTGTTTGCAGTGTGCTGGTAGGCAATCAGACACAGCCTTACAACTGTGCTCAATAGTCTCAGCTTTCCCTCCAAGCTGCATCAGACTTGAAGATGTTCCCAAGCCTCAGAAGGTAATGTGAGGCACTCTGGCCATCCATCATGTCCCCTTTCCACCCCTCACTGCTCTGGAGGCCATCTGCCCTGAGCTGACATCCCACCCACCCATCAGGCTCTGAGGATTCCCACTCCAGGTCCCTTCATGGAACTTTCCATCTCTCCACTTCTCCTCCAGGAGACCCTGGAAGACTCTTGAAAAGAAGGCTTTCCCTTCTTCAACACACTTTATTTTCTGATCTTCAATACTGAGAGGGCAAGAGCTTGTATGATGTGTGAGTCAACTATGGTACCAAACTCACGCTTAGTTCTTCTGGAATTTGTTTTTTTTTTTTTTACCCAAGACTTTCATCGTGAAGGAAGCAGAGTGTAAACAAGCTTGCTCCTGGCTTGTCCAGGATCAGGTCCACCCTGACAAGCCATTGTGGATGGCCTCCTGTAATCCCTGCGAGCATGCACTAAGGAAATGTGATCGGAGCCTTCCTCGTTGCCCGTCCGTGTGCCTGCCTTTGAAGTCCTGCTGCTATCCTGCAGGACTTCAAAGTGGTAGCTACTCGGGTACTTTTCACTCGGACTTTGGAAATATTAACAGTTTGTCCAGTTTACATCAGCCTCCTTTTATGACACGCAAATGTGACAACAACTGCAAAATCCCAGCCTGTGGTTACACTTGCTGCCCTGCCTCCCCAAGGCAGTCTGTTCCCCAAAGGTGATGGGCATAATCTCCACGCTCCACGAAAGCTTTACGCTGTTACACATAACCGATATATAACATTCGAAAGTGTTTTTGCAAATTTACAGGATGGTATTGTAGATGGAACATTTTGCAACTTCTTTTCACTACTACTTAGCTTTTGAGCCTGGTCCATGTTGCTCTATGCACACATTCATTTAGTACATCTCCTTGTGCTGTAGAAACATCTTTATAGCAGAAGCTCCACCAGAGCCCTGAATGGAATTGTAGAGAAATAAGGATTGACATCTGGTTTATGTTTACATCCTTTGGTCCTATTAACCGAGAAGATATTTTTATTTCTGTGTTTGTTAAAGCTTTCCTCAAAAAAAGGCATCCATTTTCTAGATTTATTAATAGGACAGTTTAAAGGTTTTATTTTTAGATTTGAAAGAAAGCAACGCCGGCTTCTAAGATATGCACATTTCTCTTTGTTTTTATCTCCTTTGCAGCATTGCACATTACTGCTAAAATATGAACTTGAGCATTTTTAAGCATGGACTGACTTTGTATGTGTGAGTTATTTTTGAAAATACTTAAAGTATTTTGGTTTTTCTGAGACTTCTAGTGGTAGTTAAGTTTTTGTTTTGTTTTTAAATGCATTTTTATTGATTTTTAGAGAGAGAGGAAGGGAGAGGAAGAAACGTTAATGTGAGAGAGAAACATCAATTGGTTGCCTTTTGCATGCACCCTGACTAGGGATTGAGCCCGCAAGCTGGCCTCGTGCCCTGATCGGGAATTGAACCAGCAACCTGTCGGTGCATGGGACAATGCTCAGCCAACTGAGTCACACCAGCCAGGTCAAGTTTTGACATTACTTTGACAGGCTGTATTTTAAATTCCTTTATGTGTATTTACTAACTTGAGTTTTAAATATAAATTTTCGTGTTTCTCATTTTCATGTTTTTTGTAAACAACAGAAGGTATTAGTCCATATTAAGTACTAATTTGCTCTAATATTTTCAGCTGTTTTGGGAATTACACTTGGCAAAAAAAATAGACATACGTCTGCAGTTGTGACAGTTTGTCTTTTTGTTCCTTTTAACTCTAGAGTAAATAAGCCTAGTGAATTTTTTTCTAGATTTGTAAGAACATGGGAATGATTAAAGGCCTCAATACCTAAGTGGTTAGGGAAGGTTGAAAGTCTTTTTTCAGTGGTAACACCCTATTAAAAAACATTAATGTGGCTTGTAAGCAGCTGTATAAAATTCCTTAAACAACCCTTCTGGTTGTTTAAGACAAAGCAAGCAAGCAGAATATGGTATTTATTTTTTAATTACACAAGTATAACATTGTCCAAAAAAAAGTAGATGCATATGGAAATTACTCTGGAAATTCCATGCAGAAAAAACTACTGTTACTATTTGGTGTGTATCTTTCTAGACTGAGGGCTCTGAGAATTCAGGGGTTCCATGACCTTGAATGGGAAAAACACTCCATCTTTGTTTTCACCAACCTCTCACTGAAAACTCAGATTTCCTTCAGTGGTGACTGTAGGCAACAGACAATCGTAGTGTTGGGAGCACCTGTGACTTTGTCACCAATAGAGATCAAAGATGCTATTGTATTATAGTTGCAGATGTTTTGAAATATCATTTGTGCTCATCACTCCTTCAAACGTTGGGTAGTTGGTTGACCCACCTCTAGATCTGGATATTTAATGGTTTACTAAAGAAGCCCATATTACTCTAGCTCTAGTTCTCAAAGTATGTCGTTAATAAATTTTTCTGCATTTTATTTTATGCATTTCAAAATATTCTTGCCCTGGCCAGTTTGGCTCAGTGGATAGAGCATCGGTCTGCAGACTGAAGGATCCCGGATTTAGTTCCAGTCAGGGGCACATGCCCAGGTTGCGGACTTGATCCCCAGTGGGGGGCATGCAGGAGGCAGCCAATCAATGGTTCTCTCTCATCGTGGATGTTTCGCTCTCTCCCTCTCCTTTCCTCTCTGAAATCAATAAAAATACCTATATTTTAAAAAATAATAGAAACGTTCTTCAGAAGAGGGCGGTTCCACAGGGCCAAAAGGATCATGGCAGAAAAAGATTAAGAATGGCTATTGTGGCCCTGACCGGTTTGGCTCGGTGGATAGAGTGTCGGCCTGGGGACTGAAGGGTCCAGGTTCGATTTCAGTCAAGGGCATGAACCTTGGTTACGGGCACATCCCCAATGGGGGTGTGCAGGAGGCAGCTGATCGGTGTTTCTCTCTCATGTTTCTAACTCTCTATCCTTCTCCCTTCCTCTCTGTAAAAAAATCAATAAAATAAATATTAAAAAAAAAAGAATGGCTATTGTGCCTGGCTGGTGTAGCTCAGTGGTTGAGTGTCAACTTATGAACCAGGATGTCACAGTTCGATTCCCGGTCAGGGCACATGCCCACGTTGCAGGCAGGCTTGATCCACAGTGGGGGCATGCAGGAGGCAGCCGATTTGTGTTTCTATTTCTCTATCCCTGTCCCTTCCTCTCTCTAAAATCAATAAAAAATACGTTGTTTGAAAAAAACACCTATTGTGTACATTATACCATGCAAGTACAAATAGAAGAACAGCCAGCACTGAGTAGTCAGCATGTGGAGGAAAGAGACCAAGGAAATCCCTAAAGCACAGGTACAATAAAGGGAGATAAGATGGCATCTAAAGCGTAGTTCCAATTATTATTATCAAACATTTTTATGAACATGTTTTTTTACAGATACCATGTAAAATGTAGTGCAACTAAAACTGCTTAAGAATTTTTAATATGCATACATACTGTTTTGACTAAAGGGGATCATATAGTATGTGCAGTTGTAATTTGCCTGCTTTCCTCAAGGATACATTGTAGATATCTGTCTATGTCAGTAAAAATAGGCTTGTATCGTCACTTTTCCCTAAAAGGAAAATAACGTAATTGTATTTTCTAATTACAAAAGTACTACCTGATGAAAAAAAATGTTAGGTAGTGTAGGAAGAGGAACATTAAGAATTGTTCATAAATCTGCTATCTACCCTTAGATAACATCTGGATAATGTCTTTACACCATCATTTTTAATGACCACTTGACATTTCATTGATAGTTGTGCCTTGACTTAATTAGAGGAATTTCCATTGTGTCTGTGTTTTCATTGCTCTGAATGACAGGTACGGTTGTATGCTGATGATTTCACTCTGTGCCTGCATCTCTAACCTCCTTCTTAAGCCCCACATTGGATGGCCTCTTCAGTATTTCCGCTTGAGTTGCTCATAGACATCTCAGACTTAACAAGTCCCAAACAGAACTCTTGCTCTTCCCCCCATTTAAATCTTCTTCACCTCCTGCCTTTCCTGTCTCAGTAAACAACATCAATATCCACCCAGTTACCAATAAAAAATTCTAGTAGTTGTCCTTGATTCTGCTCTTTCCTTCACCTTCCTCTAATTCACCAGCAAGTCCTGTGGGGCTTTGCATTCAAAAGGTACTCCAGAACCATCTCTCCTTCTAAGACCTCCGTCCAAGCCACAGGTCACCTCTCAGATGGCTGCAGCAGGACTTGGGGTGATATATTGAACAGCTTCCTCACCTACACATGTTTCATAAGATTATTTGTTAAAATGAAACTCAATTCTAAATGATGGGATTGTTCCACAGTTAGGAACTTTTTCATCTGGCCGATACGGTTCAGTTTGAGTACTGAGTTCCTTGCTGCTCCGTGCCAAAGGGTCTGCACTTTATCAGGCTGTCATCCAGCCATTGGTTCCATGACAGAGTCAGGTGTCTGTGGTACCCCAGGCACTGAGATTAGTGGTACCTTTCCTCATGGAGCCTAAGTTTGGCAGGAGAGGCAGACTTTAAATATTTCACAAGTAATTATGTCATTACAGTAGATTAAGTACTCCGAAGGAAAAATACACCGTGCTCACTGTGATCATGTGTAATGGAGGAATAGCCCAGCCTTGGGAGGGATGAGGCAATGCCAAAGCTGGAAATCAAGGGCAGACAGAAGTGTGGGGCAAGGTGCAGAGTGGATGAGGGCTTTTTTCCAAAGGAGAAATGCATATGTGAAGCACCCTCTCCCTTCAAGCCTGGCAGGAGCTTAGCCATCAGAGGCTCTTAAGCCCTGTGTGGCTGGAGCAGGGCAGGATTTGAGGGGGGGGCGAGGGTGGCAGTGACAGATGCAGGCAGAAATGTTGACAGGCTTGGTGCAGGATTTTTTATGTTAATGTCAGAGCAGTAGGAAACTATTGAGGGTTAGGTTTGGATTTTGAGTTTTTATCAAAATATTACAGCCACTCAATAACAACATAACCTCTCTCAAAAGAGGTTATGGTGAAAATAACGGTCTACCCCTTCTCATTCCTGTTCCATGACCCAGAGATGACAGTTTTTGACCGTTTTCTACTTCTAGTTTCTTTGATGGTTACCTTCAAATGATATGCTTATACATTTTTCTTCAGTTGCCAACTTTGGGAGATGACCACCCTGGCCAGTTTTGTTCAGTGGTTAAAGCATCAGCCCGCAGACGGAAGGGTTGCGAATCCAATTCTGGTCAAGGGAACATTCCTTGGTTGCAGGCTAAATCCCCAACCCCAGTCGGAGTGAATTTGAGAGGCAGCCAATAGATGTGTCTCTCTCACATTGATGTTTCTCTCTTTCTCTGTCTCTCTTCCTCCCTTCCACTTTCTCTAAAAGTCGATGAGGGGGAAATATCCTCTGGTGAGGATTAATGAAAGAAGATGACTTAGCTTACATCACCTCCCATGTTGAGATTCATAGTCACATTTTCTCTATAACTTTAAACAGTGGTTCCTGTTCCATCTATTTTAGTCCATATGGCACTTCCCTCTGTACAAGATGAGGATATTAATGACCCGATTTTCCTTCTACACGCCCCCCCCCCACTTCTACCTTCTAAAAGCTATACTTGATCATTTCCATTCTTACAGTTGTTAAGTTTATGCCCTGCCCTGCAACCACATCCAGTGGTCATAGGTTATTTCTAAAGTCGAAAGCAAGTCAGCATCATTGACATTATTACACAGATGTAAACTACTGTTCACCACAAGGCTTAGTAATGAATGTGAAGATTGCATTTCTTTATAGGTCTAGATTCACAATCTCCCTTTCTTAGACTCTACCACCTGCTTAAAATTCTTGCTTTGTATTTGGACCTTGGCTTTCTTGTACAATTCTTTGTTTTTCCCACTGCTTCTGATTTTCACTTTCGTTTAATACTATTTCCTGATCTCGTAAAAATCCTCTCAGCCGTGCTATTTTTTTCCTGTGGTTCTGCATTTCTTACCCTTAAAGGCCTTCCTCTCAGAGCTCTCTATTGGCCTGCAATCTGGACAAGTACTTACTTGCTTTGTAAGGTTGTACACACTGCCACCTGGATTTTCCCTTCTCTGAGCTTTGAGCTACTGTTTCGCAAAATCCTTATCTTTTACTTGGTTTACTCCTTGTTTTCTGGAATACATCTTTAAATAACTTGCTAAGAGAGGGTGCATGGGTAGTAAACTGAAATGGACACTGTTGCTTACCCATATCCAGTTTCTATAAAACCCTGGTATTACTCACCTTTCTACATTATTCCCAACTCCAGCAAGGATCCTGAAGTCATTCCACACGTTGCATTCCCTTGGCAAGGAACTGTTATTAAGGCTGGGCCTGAGATATCAGTTGGACCACTCAGACTGAAGGGAGGGGCTTGCTTCAGTGGCAAGTTCAGAGGAGACTTATTTCCCTCACTGTATGTAAACAAGGATGGGCACAGTTTATTTTGTTCATTAGATTCCATATATGAGTGAGATCATGTGATACTTGTCTTTCTCTGACGGGCTTATTTCACTGTTCATAATACTCTCAGTGAAAATAACTTCCATTCTGGACCTGCTGGCAACTCGGTAACCTCAGACTGAGGGACCAAGCCTGAGGCCAGCACTTCCTCACCAAGGATGATGGAAGAGAGACGGGAGGACCCTGGGGCCTGCCCCAGCTCTGGGCTTCCAGTTATGTGAGTGAATACACGTTTGAATTTTGTAATCTATTTTGAATTTGCTTTTCTCTGACTCGTGGCCAAAAGCGTTATAACAGACATGTCTTCTGAGTAACTGCATGTCTGAAATGCCTTTCTTTTGCTCTTCTACTTAATTAGCTAAGAATAGGATTCCAAGGTTAAAAGTTATTTTCCATTCTGGACCTGGAGAATATTATATTAAGCAAAATAAGCCAGTCAGAGAAAGACAAGTATCACATGATCTCATTCACATATGGAATCCAATTAACAAAATAAACTGTTGAACAAAATATATCCAGAGACATAGAAGCATGGAACAAACAGACTGTTGAATCTCGGAAGGAAGACTGGAATGGGTGGGCAGGAGGGAAGAGATCAACCAAAGAACTTGTATATGCATAACCCTTGGACACAGACAGTAGGGTGGTGAAGGCCTGGGGTGGTGGGTGGGGACGGGCTAGAAGGGGTCAATGGGGGAAAAAGGAGGACATATGTAATACTTTCAACAATAAAGATTTTTTAAATAAAAAGACAATATCTAATCTAATAAAAGTAATATGCAAATTAACCATCACTCTGAGACACCTAAGCCACGCCCATCAGCCAAGCCGTGCCCCAGCCAATCAGATCAACTATATGCAAATTAACCCAGCCAAGATGGCGGCCAGCAACCATGGAGCTAAAGCAAACAGGAGGCTTCTATTGCACCAGCGATGGAGGAAACTGTCTGCCTAGGCCATCTGGGCCTCTGCTCAGGCAACAATGTTTCAATTATAGAAGCCATGGAGCTGAAGCAAACAGGAGGCTTCGTTGCCTGCCTAGGCCTCGGCTCAAGGCAGCAAAGTTTTAATTATAGAAGATAAATAAACCCCAGAAAACTGATTCCAGCCAGCCTCGCTGGGAAGTTGGGTCAACGGGAGCTGTGGGCAGCCTGAAAACGGCCCTAAGCCCCTCACTCAGGCTGGACAGGCACCCCAGTAGGGACCCGAACCCAGAAGGGACTGTGGGCAGCTTGAAAATGGCCCTCAGCCCCTCTCCCAGGCTGGCCACACCCCCATGCGGTGAGGATCCCCACTGGGGGGCTTGGCCAGCCTGCAAACAACCATCAGCCCCTCACCCAGGCTGGCCAGGCATGCCAGCAGGTGGACATCCCCCGAGGGGTCCCAGACTGTGAGAGGGCATGAGCCAGGCTGAGGGACCCCTCCCCCCAGTGCACAAATTTTTGTGTACCAGGTCTCTAGTTAGAAAATAAAATAAAGTTATTTTCCCTCCTAACTTAGAAGGCATTGCTACCATTGTCTTCTAGCATGCAGAGTCACTAATGAAACAAACTAGTTGTGGTTCTTTTGTAGGTGGTTTTCTTTACTCTCTTCTTCCCTGGAGAATACTTTTGTCTATTGTCAAGTCTTCTTAAAAATATGTTAGCTTCCATTCTTTTGTTTTCTTTCTTATGGAGACTCCTGTTTGCTTAATTTTGGACTTCTTACATTGGTCCTCTGTCTTGATCTTCCCTCATATTTTCCATTTATTAATCTTTTGCTCTGAATTTTGTAATATGTCCTAGACTTTATTTTCTACCTTTTCTGTTAAATTCTTTATTTCAGCCCAATCTTTTTCTTCTAACTTATTGCGAAGCCTGTGTGTCCACTGCATAGAATCAGTTGTTGACATTTTGACATATTAGCTTGGTTTGCATTGCTATGTGCATTTTTATATCCTTTTACTGACCATTTGAAAGGAATTCGCAGACAGCATGGCATTTCATCCCTGAGTACTTTAGCAAACATCTGAAAATCAGGACATTTTCCAGTATGAGCATAATGTCTCAAGCAGATCTCGGAAAATTAACAGTAATTCTCTAATGTTATCAGACAGCCATTCCAAATGTAATTTACCCCAAGTGTCTTTTATAGTCGTGGTGTGTTTTTTTTTTGGGGGGGGGGGTTCGGACAGGCAGTAACCAATTAAGACTTCTACCTTGCATTTGCATATACTTCTTTTGTCTCTTCTAAGAAGAACCATCAACTGTGACATTGACTTTATGAAGTAATCAGCCCAGTTGTCTTACAGAAGGCCCACATTTTAGATGTGTTTCTTTTCCTGATCATCCCTTACATTAATTGTAAATGAGAGGTTATATCTGTGGGTTTGTTTAGGTAAACATTTGGGGTAAGAATATTTAGTATTAGCATCAGACTGATTGGTTCTCCTGTGGTTCTTGATGCAACGTTTTACCACTTGGTTGAAGAAAGAGGTTACTGCCAAATCTCTCCATTGCGGATATACAGTTTTCCTATTGTAACTGATAAGTAATCTGTGGTGTGATGCTTTGGCACCATGTGAAGATCCTGTTGCCCAAGAGCCATTCACCTAATGATTTTAGCATTCATTGATGATCCTTGTGCAGTTGTTATTGTGTTACAAGATGAGGCGTTTTCTAACTCGGTCATCTCTTCTACTTTTAATATTGGCATTCAGTAAAGAACTTTCCTTCGTCAGGTAAGGAGGAACTATATTTCCTTCTAAAAAGGCAGTATAGATGCTCCATCTTTACCTTTAATTACTTAATTACCAAATTCTAGAGTGAGGAGTTGGTATAATGAGCACCTCAAATGGTGGCAAAATATTTGCTGTTGGCCCCAACCAGTTTTGCTCAGTGGGTAGAGCATTGGCCCACAGACTGAAGGGTCCTGGGTTGGATTCCAGTCAAGGGGAATGCTTACTTGCCTCTTCCTAGATTCTGGTGGTTTGCTAACTCACAATCTTGGTGTTTCTTGACTTGCGGCTTCATCATTCTAGTATCTGCCTTCCTTATCATGTGATATTCTCTGTGTGGGTCTGTTTTCACATAGCTGTCTTCTTATAAGGACACCAGTTGTATTGGAATATGGGCCCACCCTACTCCAGGATAAACTCATTTTAGTCAATTGCAACTGCAAGGACCTCATTTCCCAATAAGGTCACATTTATAGGTACTGGGATTAGGACGTATCTTTTTTGAGGAAGACACAATTTAATACATAACACTATGTCATAACATACATAAAAATTAATTTAAGCCTTGGTGTGGCTCAGTTGTTTGGGTGTCGTCCCGTGCACGGGAAGATTGCCAGTTTGATTCCCAGTCAGGGCACATGCCCAGATTGCTGGCTGGATCCCCGGTAGGGGTGCATGCAGAAGGCAACCGAACAATGTTTCTCTCTCTCTCTCTGCCCCTTCCTCTCTCTCTAAAAATCAATAAAAATATATAAAAAAGAAAAAAAGTCGCTGAGAAAATAGTTGTAACAAGTTATATCTGACAAAGGAATTGTATCAGAATATATAAAGAACTCCTATAACTCAATAGTAAAAAGACATCCTGTTTTTAAAAGGTGAAAAGATCTTGATATTTCACAAATTATGGCCTCTGAATTATGACCAATATACTCATGACGAAGTGTTCAACATTAGTCATCAAAGAAATACAAGTTAAAGCACAACGAAACAATAGTACACACCTACCACAGTGGCCAAAACTGACAACACCAAATGTTGTTGGGTATGTGGGGTGGGACTGACTAGGAAGTGGTACCAGGGAACTTAATGTGGCTAGGGTGACCTCTATCTTGATATAAGGGCTTAGCTTATATGGGTGCATGCAGTTGACAGAACTCATCAAATTATACACTTAGAATTTGTCATTTTAGTGGATGTAAATTTTACCTGAAAAAAGGACATGAATTTTCAACTCTAATTAATGATATGCATGTAGTAGTGTAAGTGTACTGGTGTGTGAACTTTGAAATGCATCAAGAATAAGAAGAATTGCCCTAACCGGTTTGGCTCAGTGGATAGAGCGTCGGCCTACAGACTGAGGGGTCCTAGGTTCGATTCCGGTCAAGGGCATGTGCCTTGGTTGCGGGCACATCCCCGGTGGGGAGTGTGCAGGAGGCAGCTGATCGATGTCTCTCTCCCATCGATGTTTCTAGCTCTCTGTCCCTCTTCCTTCCTCTCTGTAGAAAATCAATAGAATATATTTTTTAAAATAAAAAGAATAAGAATTGATGGATGGATGAATGATGTCAAGCATGGCAGAATCTAGGTGATGAGTATGTGGGTGTTCTTATACAGTTTGTTCAATTCTGTATATTCAAATTTTTCTTTACAGTATGTTGGGGAAAAGTCACTTGGAATAATTCTTTTCTGTGTGGTTATGTTATCAATTTGATATATAGTTAGATTTATTTGTTATTTTGTGGTTTGCTTTTTATCCCTATTTTGGGGTTATATAAAGTATTTAATGGTTAAAAAAAACCATGCCTAATGTAATACAGGGAATTGCTACTTAATTGATCTTTATTTAGTTTGTGGAATAACAAAGTTATGATTATAGTAGTGATTCTTTATATTAGTGGAATAACAAAAAGTTATGGTTGTGGTAGTGTTTATTTATATTAATGCCCTATACACACATTTTATGTACATGTAAATGTGTATGGTTTTTGTAATTATCTTTTGTTATACTTGTCCTGATTATATTATTGAAATGTAATTTGATGTCTAGTATAATAGGCTTGAATTTAAAAAAACAACACCAAGTCAAAATAGAAAGGTATACGCAGAAGTCACATTTCCATCTCTATCCCCTTGATCCTATTTCCCTCACCCCTTTATAGGTGACTGTTTTTATTGATTTCTTGTTCATCCTTCTATGGTGTCCTCCTGCAAAGATAAGCCAATAATTCTATTTCTCCTTTCTCATACACAAAATTAGCATGCTGGATATACTGTTTTGCATCTTGTGTTGTTGTTGTTGGTTGTTTTAATATATTACTGGTTTCAGCAAGGAAGGGAGAGAGAGAAACATCAATGATGAGAGAGAATCATTGATTGGCTGCCTCCTGCACCACCACCCCTTCCCCACTGAGGATTGAACCCGCAACCCGGGCATGTGCCCTGAGCAGGAATCAAACCTTGACTTCCTGGTTCATAGGTTGACACTCAGTCACTGAGCCATGTGGTCGAGCTTACATCTTGTTTTCAGTTTATTCTCACTTCATCTGTTCTGAAGGTCACTCCCTATCAGCATAGATACACTCCTTATTATGGCAGTGTAGAACTCTCCCTTCTTCATTTTTTTTTGGTTCCTGCTTCATAGACTCTGTTGTATAGGTCAGCCATGCTTTAGTCAAGCAGCTCCCTGAGGATGGACATTTTGGTCCCTTTCATCAGTCTTTTCCTATTGCAAACAGTGCCACGCTGTTACTTTGTATTTGTAACTAACCTGTTTTTAATCTCTGAATTCTTTTATCATCTGTTTCTTTCTTGTTCTAGGCGTTTTTGTTATGCTTTTTTGTTGTATTCTAGAATTTCTCCTTTATGGACAGAATTTTTCTTCCATGTTGCTGGGTCTCTTCCCCTGATTTTGAAGAGCTGTTTGGGTTGGAGACAAGAGGCCTGGTTGTCTGGCACACTGCTCCTGCTCTGATGGAGTTGCCTATTTTCTGCAGGGTCCCTCCCCAGAGTGGAGGTTTGGAGTAGCAGTTATGTGAGGAACAGGACAGAGCAGGTTGACCAACAGACTTGGCTTTGCTGGGAATTAGACAGGGGTCAGCCCTTAGAGACCAGGAAGAGGTGACTTCACCTGGGCTGCTTCTCCCAGCCACAGCAGGAGTCTTGGGAGGAAGGGAAAGTTCCAGCCATTGATTGAGAAAAGACTCTTTGGTTCTTGCCCGTGGGAGGAAGTGGCACCTTACCACTCAGCGTGTGCTCCATTGACTAGCTCCAGTACCATCAGCTTCACCTGGGAGCTTGCTGGAAGTGCCCATCCCAAACCTAGTGGGTCAGAATATGATGGTCAGCAACGCCCACCAGGTGACTAGTATGGCATGAGAGAGTTTGAAGGGCACTGCTTGCCCCCAGTCTGCTCCGATCTAAGAACCTCTTTGATGTTCTCATCTTCTTTGTAGCTCCTCTGTAGTACATTCTGCTCTATTCTGTTAGTCAACATATTCCTCTTACTTCCAGCATCTAGAATTTTGTGAACTACATCTCATCTGTTCACAAGTCCCCTTCTACTGTCATCTCTGTGGGATATTTCTTCCTCTTTATACATCTGTGTGCTTTGTTTCTTTGAGGTTTGAAGAGTTAGGTCATAAATGGGGAAGTGGGAGGGGAAGAAATGGAGACTGGTTATAGACAACTCTTTTTGAAAAGTTTTGCTGTAATGGGGACCAGAAAAATGGGGGTGGGGTCAAAGGTGATGTGGGGTTACAGAGGGTCTTTTTCAGATGGGTGGCTATGAGAGCGTGTTTGTACAAGGAGGAAAAGAGGAGGAGGAGACACGGTGTCCTATGAAGTTGCAGAGGTAGAGTCCGTGCATGGGGAATGACCACCTGAGCGCGGGCTTGGGGTCAGCACTTGCTCTTTGGAAAAAGCAAGAGGATAGAAGGCACATGGATCCTTTGTCAAAGCTCAGGAGTCTAGTGAGAATCAGAGCTCAAGTAGAAGCTGGTGAGTTTATAGGACAGCTGCAACAGGGACAGCAGCATATTCTTGCAGAGTGCTGGATGCCAGATGTCCAAAATCCAGGTGTCACAGGGCCCACTCACTCCTGAGGCTCTAGCAAAGAATCCTTCCTTGCCACTTTAGCACTTGGCAGCTACCTGGCAATCCTAGACATTCCTTGGCTTGTAGTTACATCACTCCAATCTCTGCTTCCATCTTCAGTTGGCCTTCTCTTGTGTGTGTCTTCTCACCCTAAATTTAAATGGTCTCATTTTGGCCCAGCCAGCGTGGCTCAGTGGTTGAGTATCGACCTGTGAACCAGGAGGTCATGGTTCAATTCCCGGTCAGGGCACATGCTGGGGTTGTGGGCTCAATCCCCAGTGTGGGACGTGCAGGGGACAGGCAATCAATGATACTCTCTCATCACTGATGTTTATTTCTATCTCCTTCTCCCTTCCTCTCTGAAATCAATGATACTCTCTCATCACTGATGTTTATTTCTATCTCCTTCTCCCTTCCTCTCTGAAATGATGGTCTCATTTTTAATTCTTCACTTAATTGCATCTGTGAAGACGCCTTTTTCAAATAAAGTTGCATTCATAGGTCTGATGGTTAAGACATATACATACCTTGTTGGGGCTACCATTGAATCCACTATAGAAGCCTGTCCATCTCCAGTTAAAGGGCCCAGGGAAGGCCAGGATCCCCTCCGAATGGCTGTTTGCAGTGGAATCCAAGCTATAAGTTGATGGGCAGTGGCAATTCAGCCCTATTTTGTGTGGCATGACCACAGTAGGTCAGCTAAAGGAGTTCACAGTAGACTTAATAAGATACTCATCTTGTCCTAAGTAGTCTTCTACTTAGGACCCATATAACTTGTCTGTTTGTCACAATCTGGCAGCTGTAATAGGACAACTCTCATTCACTGAAAGTTTGTGTAGTTAAAATGAAGTGTTCTCTTACGTGGCTGTTAAAAAAAAACAGGAAGAAGGAATCTTACCTTATGTGACAGCATGGATGGACCTGAGATTATGTTGCTAAGTG
>PVJC01040071.1:0-15964 GCA_004026665.1 Murina feae
TTCGCTAGAGGCAGTTTAATTGGAGCTGAGCTGAGGGGCTCAGCTTCACTTTCCCTCCTGCCGCAATGGAAAGGGCTGTTTACTCAGGTCCGTGAGTGGCGGCCGCCATGTTGGCTGGGCTAATTTGCATACAGCCGCTCTGATTGGCTGGTGGGCGTGGCTTACCCTGTCTCGGAGAAACGGTTAATTTTAATATTTCACTTTTATTAGTTTAGATGTTATAAGGACCTTACTCCAAAAACTGTAACCTTAAACTTGAAAAATAAACTTGAAAGTTTTTGAATAACAGTGGTATCAAAACACAATGGATTATTTTAAGTTTGCCTGATTTTGAGAACTTTCTAAAATAAAAACAGCACAATACATATTTCAAAGTTCTGTGCTTGAGTAATGATTGTGTGATATATTACAGGTTTTTAGGAAAAAATGGAAGCAAGGGAAGCAGTATGAATTTTACATATGTCTACTGTGAAAATGTCACTAGGCTAGCTCCATTCATCCATATTATGAATGAATAAATATAAAAGTAATAGAGAAGAGCTTTAGCATTGTTCTGCTAAATCTTCTGAACCTGAGAATTACTGGCCAGACATACCTGGATAGTCATAAACAGCCCTGTTTGTTTGCATGACCCTTCTCAGCCCAGCTGCTTCTCCTAGCAGTGAACACTTTGACCAAGCAGAGCCTATCAGCTTATTTCTCTCAGGTGTGTGGCATTTTGCTCTGCTGAGCAATATCTGGGTATGACTTATGGCTAAAGCAGGACTCTTGACTTTTCCACAAAGAGAAAGTACAGGCCTTATACAGCTAAGATCTCTAAAATGACTCTTATTTCTATCAGTTCTGAAACTTAATATATCAGTTGCTTCATGGATTCTGTGAGGTTACCCAATATTTTTTAAATAATGTTCCTAACTGTACTACCTCCACTTAGTTTCTGGTACTTGCAACTGAGAGGAACTTAGCCAAAAGTCTCCCTTTTTAACCTTTTCCTGGTAGATCTCTATTTTTATTACCAAAACTTCATACAACATACATACCTGTTCATGAAATGTTTTGGGTGATTATCTATGTATCGCCTATATCTATCTATCTATCTATCTATCTATCTATCATCACCTATCATCTCTCCAAATGATTTACATATTTTTAACAAACATTTTTTAGGGCAATGAATTTCTAGTTGGCTAATATTTATGTAATTAATGGAGACCAAATGTTTTTTGCATAATAACGCACATCTTCATTAAGAGTGATTTGGCCTCTTCACATATAGAAACAGAAGTGGCTGGCCTACTTTTCAAAATTTTACCAGGCGCCATATTATATAACTACTAGAGGCCCGGTGCACAAAAATTTGTGCATTCGGGGGAGGGGAGGAGGTCCCTCAGCCCGGCCTGTGTCCTCTTGCAGTCTGGGACCCCTCGGGGGATGTCCATCTGCTGGCGTGTCTGGCCAGCCTGGGTGAAGGGCTGATGGCCATTTCAGCCTGCCCACAGTCCCTTCAGGTTTTGGGTCCCTACTGGGGTGCCTAGCCAGCCAGGGTGAGGGGCAGAGGGCCATTTCATGCTGCCCACAGTCCCTTCAGGGTTCAGGTCCTTATTGGGGTGCCTGGCTGGAAGCAGGTATCTGGGATTTATTTAACTTCTATAATTGAAACTTTGTTGCCTTGGTCCCCCACTTGAAGCCTGGATTGCCCCTGGCAACCCAAGGTCCCAGCCCAGTAGGTATCTGGGGTTTATTTATCTTCTGTAATTGAAACTTTGTAGCCTTGAGTAGAGCTTAGGACCCACAGGGCCCTGGCTTCCTCCATTGCCTGGGGCAACTCCAGTTCTGTGGCCGCTGCCATCTTAGTTGAGTTACTTTGCATATTTGCTCCTTATAGGCTGGTGGGCATGGCTGGTGGGTGTGGCTTGTGGGTGTAGCAGAGTGAGGGTTAATTTGCACATTACTATTTTATTAGATTAGATACAGGTGGTAATTGACAACAGGAACATAGAAGACATTCTAAGGGAAGACTACACAGCTCATAGAATTTAAACATTTTACATACAAGATTATCAGTTTATTATAAAAGGATATAACTCATGAATAGCCAGATGGTAGAAATTCATAGGGCAAGATATGGGTAAAGGGCATGGAATTTCCATACTTCCTCCAAACACATCACTCTCCTCAAATCTTCACACATTTACCAGCCTGGAAGGTGTCTGAATCCTGTCCTTTTGGGTTTTTATGAAAGTTTTTTTCCATAACCATGATTGATTAACTCATTGGCCATTGGAGATTGATTCAGCCTCTAACCCCTTGTTCTTCTCTCCTCACAGGAGGTCAGAGGAGTGGTACTGAAAGTTTTAATCCTCTAATGACACTGTTGGTTCTCTTGCCAACCAGCACACCCTATCCCCAGGTATAGTCCAACAATAAAAGACACCTTACTTGCTCTTATCACTTAGGAAATTCCAAAGGTTTAAGAACCTCAGAGCTAAGAACACATATATCTATATAATAAAAGCCTATAATGCTAAGTGCCCCATCATTCAGTCTCCCATTCAACCAAAGTGTAATATGCTAATGATATGCTAAGCCCACTCAACCACTCGCTATGACTTGCACTGACCACCAGGGGGCAGTCGACTGGTTGACCAGTTGCTATGATGTGCACTGACCACCAGGGGGTAAGTGCTCTGACTGGTACGTTAGCTTGCTGTTGGGGTCTGGCCAATTGAGACCGAGTGAGATGGGCCAGATATGCCCTGGAGCCCTTCCACAGTCCCTTCCCAGCTGGCCAACCTTCCATACCCCTCCCTAGCCCTGATTGTGCACCAGTGGGGTCCCTTGGCCTGGCCTGTGCCCTCTCTCAATTCAGGGCCCCTTGGGGGATGTCAGAGAGACAGTTTTGACCCAATCCCGTAGGCCAGGCCACAGGGATCCCACTGGTACACGAATTCTTTTCCCGGGCCTCTAGTGTTTTATAATATCACACCTACACAGCATTTTTATGTCTATTTGTGGCCATGTAACCAAGCTGTTAACAAAAAGAGGCATGAAAAAATGATGTATGTAAATTCTAGATTATACACTTGAAACCTGCTTGTCCACTATTTCTCACTCCAATAGTTTAGAATGATGATATAGTTATCTTTGACCACAAGAATGAAGAAAACATTTAGAATATATAGAAGCCACAACTGGAATATACCTCAGTGAGGAAGGTAGTCTGGCACTTGGAATAATCACCAGCTCAGATCTTTATGTAGTACTAGAGGCCCGGTGCATGAGTTCATGCACCAGTTGGGTCCCTTGGCCTGGCCTGTGGGATCAGGCTGAAACTGGCTCTTTGACATCCTCCGAGGGGCTCCAGATTGCGAGAGGGTATAGCCAGGCTGAGGAACCTCACCTGTGCATGATCGGGGCTAGAGAGGGATGCAGGAGGCTGGCGTGTTGGGGAGGGACTGCAGGAGGGCTCCAGGGTGTGTTCAGCCCATCTCACTCAGTCCCCATCAGCTGGACCCTAGCAGCAAGCTAACCTACATGTCAAAGCATTTGGCCCCTGGTGGTCAGTGCACATCATAGCAAGTGGTTGAGTGGCCTTAGCATATCATTAGCATATTATGCTTTGATTGGTTGAATGGAAGACTGGATGACTGGGCACTTAGCATATTAGGCTTTTACTATATAGGATAGCCCCTTCCTCTTCTTCTTTCTTGGGAGTGGGCTTGCCCACAGAGCAAATATTCTTATTTGTTCTTGTCATTTAGTAAGGGAAGATGGTGGGTTCCTGGCCTTGCTTGTGTACACACATAATTCTGGCATTCAGTATTTAGAAATATTTGTCCACAACAATCAGCCCCTTCCTCAAAAACCAGGTTGTTCATATAGTTAACAAATTTGTATATGGGCTGCCTCTTTCTAAACTCCAGTTGCAACATTTGTTAAGAATGAACATTATTACCTGTGAAAGAGATATTTTCATCTATGTCACCTTCATCCTCTAAAAAAGTTAAGTGGTTCCTTTGAGAAAAATAATGAAACGTGAATATATACAGTGAAATTGTAGTGAACACAGATATATTTTGTGGTAAACATGGAACATATACAATTCAACATACAGAAAATTATGCACCAAACATTAAATCAAAAGTTGTGGCCTGGCATAACCTGAGCATGAAGGAGACCCTGGCTGGTTGACATGGAAACTCTTTATGGTCTGTAGTGTCTGAAGTTACTTTTTCTGACTTCTTTAATGTTACTTTTTTAATGAGTTGAAAGAGGCTCATTCAATGGGTTCCTGTCTACATTATGGAATCTGCTTTTGCATAAAAGGTTATGAGAAAACTTCCCTTCGCCAATATAAAAACCATTATTCTATATCAGAAGATACTTTTCCACTCAAATATCTAACTAAAAGCACACATTTAGACACTCATTTCTTTGTATTTTCTTGTGTTATATTTCCTTTATTTCCACAAGATAAGAATATTTTTCTAAGACTGATATACTACAGCTATAGCTGTTTAATGTAATACTAAGAATTTTATTTAATATATATGTTGCTTGGAGTATTTCAGTCCTTATAATTTTTAAGCAGCAAAAGCACATAGCTACATTTTCTCCTCCAGTGTCACAGTTGAAGGTTGGTTTGTCTGCAAGCTGTAGTAGAGATTATAGTTATGTAAATGAGAGATAATGGGGAATAATGGAATAATAAATACTCTAATAAAAATATGTAGTTTCTGAATATTGCAATCTTTAATGCCAGAGACACATGTTTTAGGTACTGCAAAAGAAAATGCTATCTTCAATCCTTACAGAAGTTGCATGGTAACTTATTTCCTGTCTACATAACATAAATAGATAACAGAAACATAACTGTTTCACATTAATATAGTATTTTGTGTGAGGGTGTGCAAGTTATTGAAGCATACAAGTTACTTCTGTCCATTACAAATAAGGGGTAAAACAAGACATAATTAAATAATAGCTACTAGCTCTGGAGAATGAAAGGTGAATACACTATGCTTTATATTTTAGCTACCTATATTATTTTCTTAAACTAATTTACTCAGTACCCAATAATGAACATTACTATTCCATAGACACTGATGCATACACTTCAGATGTAGCAGTGGCCTGGCTGGTGCGGCTCAATGGTTGAACACTGACCTATGAACCAGGAGGTCATGGTTCAATTCCTGTCAGGGCAAATGCCTGGGTCAATCCCCAGTAGGGGACATGCAGGAGGCAGCTAATAGAGTATTCTCTCTCATCACTGATGTTTCTATCTCTCTCCCTCTCCCTGCCTCTCTCTCTAAAAGTCAATAAAAACATTTTTAAAAAAAGATATAGCTATGCACAAGAAAGTAAAATTTGTATTTCTCATGGAACTGATATTCTCAGGGAATCTGGGCAGCTAAGGTACTTCAGATAGGGGAAAGTGGTATCGATAAAATAAACCAGGGAAATAGAACAACTGGGGAGGTCTGCTGCTGGCTGAGATGGGATTAGGAAAGGCTTTCGGAGGAAGGCAAAACGCAGATATGATTGGGACCTTCACCTCTGAATTCCTCAGGCCATTTAATGGTGGTGTAGAAATCAACACTCCTGCATCGTGTAAGTTCTCAGTGGTGACAAGAATTTTCTTCACACTCCTCCTCCAAGGCAATCCTGCTGTTGATATTCTGTAATGGCTGAGGGCAGGGTTGGCAGTTTTCACTTGCTTTCAGGTGCCTGTTAATTGAGCCCAGCTTTTTCTTATCTTATAAAGTGTACATTGAGTTCAGCACATTCAATGCTATTTTTCTTAAGTTCTTAAATTTCTTAAGTTTGGGCATATGTTCCAAAACCCCCAGTGGGTGCCTGAAACTGCAGATAGTACCGAGCCCTATATACCATGTTTCTTCCCCATTCATACACATTTATGATAAAGTTTAATTTATAAATTAGACACAGTAAGAGTTAACAACAGTAAAACGGGACAATTCTAGCAATATACTGTACCAACATTTATGTGAATGTGGTCTCTCTCCAGTAATTTTTATATTTTTCAGTGCAAATCTCTGCCTAGATCTGTGTGGCCATCTGTCCCTCACTTGCAGCAAATGGCTTGGGCTCACTTGATTCAGAGCTCCCTTGCTGAAGGCTCAATGCTCTCTGGTGCAACTCATTATCTCCAATCAAACACAATCTCTATATTTGTCGCCCACCCACAATCATAACGCCTTTTCCATCTTAACGAAGCATGTGTCATGTACTGTAGCCAAAACTTTGGCAGTCTGAGGCGTGACAGAAAATTAACTCGAACTTCTTTTCCCCGTTTCCCAGGTTCAGGGACACAGGATTGGTTCTTATCTTAGATCTTAGCAATTTAGGCACAGGACGTTGTTTTCTTTCCTTAATAAGGCGTGAACTTTCACCTTTTCACTTAAAGGAAGCACTTAAAGCTTCTCTCTGGCACTTCCCCATCACCATCGCTGCGCTTGCGCTTCTGGGCAGTTAGGAAGTAAAATGAGGGTCAGTTAACACAAACACCGCTGAGTGGCTACCGGGCTCAGAGTGTGTACAGCGAGCAGACACTGGACAAAGGGATGGGTCACGTCCCAGGCAGGTGGAGCGAGATTGCATCATGCCCCTCAGAACGGTGAGCAATAGAAAATGAATGAATTTTTTTATTTCTTGAATTTTCCTTTCAATAGTTTTGGACTGGGGTTGACTGAGGGTAACCGAAAGCAAACCAGAAAGCAAAACTGTGGATGGTGGAGGTAGGGGGTACTGTATTTCCTCCAAGTGTGTTTCAAACAAGGGATAAATTACACATTCCTTCTCACTGGCACATTGTTCTACTCAACAAGTGCATTTTTAACAACTGGGTCAGCACCTCGTGCCAGGGCGGGTCCTTGGTTTCCCTGCCTCAGGTGATGAGGTGCTTGATGGCCGCTGATGACCCACCTCATTGCCTGCACGTCAGGACCACTCTTGGCATCCACTGTCATAGGTCAGGATCCTGAAGCAGACTCTGAGCTGAAGTTAAATGTGTAGATGTTGTCTGGAGATTGCCCTAGAAGTGAATGGTTATGGAGGGGAGGCGAAAGAACAGGGTTGGGCAGAGGAAGTTGATGGGCAGGAGCATAGGGCTGATGATGAAGACGAAAATGGCCCTTCAGAGTTTCTCAAAGCTGCCATCATGGATTATCACAGGTTGCCACAGGTTACCAGTGAGTATGTCCCGGAGGGGAGCAGGTGAGAGGAGTTTTCTTTCTTTCTTTTTCTTATGTTTACATCAATCGTTTTAATGAACAATTGGTGCAAAAAACAAAGTATGGAAGGCCTGGTGACCTCCTGTTCTCAGCCCAGCTAGCACAGGTCTTGAGTCACAGGTAACCGCAGTTTAGTCATTACATTGGGACCCAACATTTCTGATCCTAATATGAGGTGTGGGGGTGTCTGCAAAGGACACTGGTTCTCTGGGTGCTCTGTAATGCTCACGGCAGTTTTTGGTGACAGGCCCAAGGTCCAGGGGCTAGACTCCCCCCTCCTTTTACTGAGTTCCCTGAGGATCGGGATGTCCTACATACAAGCTTTGCCTAGAGAGCCCCAAACTGCCCTCTTCTTTGTCTGGCTTGGCCTGTGGCCCAGGAGGCTGGGAGAGCAGCGGGTGTGCTTCTCGGCCTTGCTGGTGTGCTTCTGCTGGTCTTGGCCAATCGCTCCTGGAGCATGAAGCTGTGGCTGCACTCGTGCAGAGGAAAGGCCTCTTCCTGGTGTAGAGCTGCAGGTGGTTGAGCAAGTATTCCTTTCAGCTGCAGTACTTGCCACACTCAGAGCCCTGGGAGGGGCGCTCACCGGTGTGCAGCATGGGGTGCCCTTGGAGCCAGAAGCACACAAAGCTCTAATTGCTCTGCAGGAGAGTGGTGGGCTGGCTCTGCACAAAGCCTGTTGGTACCTGGCCAGGTGCCATGGCCTCTGTGTGCAGCTGTCCCCATGCTCCAGATCCAGGTGTGGTACTGAGGTGGGTGGGAGAGGGCATCTGCTTGATGGCCTGTGGCAAAGAAGTAAAATTCCTGAAGCAGCTGTAGGTGCCCGGATGCCGCCTTTGCCGCTGGGAAGGCTGCTTCTGATTGAGGCTGCTACCTCCATGCTGCTGCTCCAAGTGTTACTGCAGCCAGTTGGGTTTCTGTGGTCAGTGCTCGGAGCAGAGCCCCTTGAGTCTGGGAGTGCTCAGCTGTGGAACTTGTCCTGGGGAAGGGGCACTTGGGGAGGTATATGCCATGGATGCCATGCTCTTCATCATCAACCAAGTCTACTCAGGAGCTCCTTTTCTTCTCTTGGAATATGCATTCGGGGCCTCAATCTCACACCACTACCAGAATCTTCTAGTATATTAATCTCTGCACTGAGTTTTCAATATCCTCAAACCTCTGTATCCATCAAGAAGGGCAATAACTTTCTGTTCTGGGGCCGAGGTCTTTTTAAGGGGGAATTGCTTAGAAAAGATGATTGAGCTGGATGAAGCACACGTCTTTGGTATCTACCAGAGCCATCTGAGACCACTGATTTTCAGAACACACAGGCTCCCTTTTCACACAACCCTGTGTACTTGGGCATGTGTTCCCGTGTGTGTGTGGTAAGCATGTGTCACACTTCATACATCCTATAGTTCCTTTGACTTCCTGGCCTCATCCTTGCATCAGCTGAACCAAATTGGCCCGTCTCTCTGATAGGTGCCCCTTGGAGTTTTGGCTCCTTGTGCAGTCTGGTTTTACTGCTCTCCCTCCTCCTCCCCAGAATGAACACATAATTAAATATCATATCATAGTCCCTGTACATATAAACCTCCATTTTGGGTTCATGTTTATTATTTATTTATGGGGCCTTACAATCAAAGGCTATGACCAGATACCTGACTTCTGAGTTCCCAGTATTTTATAGCAGTTAATGGTCCTAAGATTGGTTGGCATATAATAGAATCATTTGCTCAGAAGAAAGACAAGAACACTAGAGGGAACTATTGTCTAATTTCACAGATTAGGATACGACAACTCTGTTCATCTGCCAGCCATGAAATGTCTGCAAAGCAAAGTATTATTAATATGAGTATGTTTGGGAGATCTATTGATCCACAATGAAATTGGTGAATTTTTTAGTCAAATAAGATATTCTGTGCTTGGTTGTGATTCTTTCATGTTCACTAATTATTTTCCGTCTCTCACACTATGCAGTAATCCATTCTGGTTTGCACCAGGATGGCTTATTCAATGGATCACTTGTTTTAGATTAACTTCAGTCTTATTTTCATTGGCAACAGCTATGAAAAGATCAGATTCTAAGAACAGAATCTTTCTCACCTGAGTTTCTATTCTAATAACATTTGTTCCTAATTTGCTCATGTAAACATCCCTAATGATTTCAGAAGGATCCGTGACCTGTTTCTTCTTTGAAACTTCTCCTGTAAGTTGAAAAGAGTCTCTGTCATGGAGAAAAAAAATTTGACATTGTAACTATGAATCATTATACAAATGAAAGCTATTCTTTTTCTCATTTATTTGATTTATAAAATATACATAATACTGATGGAATGCTATATAACTATCAAAATAATCTGAAAAATTGGCATTTTTAAGTTAACAACTGTGCTAGGTTGTTCTGAAGCAAGAGGTGGGTATTTGTCAGTTTTTTCAGAAACCTCTTATATTTATAAATAATTGAAATTGTTAGAAGAAAGGATCTTGGTGAAAACTGTGAATAACTTCATAAACTTGAGATGATAAACTAGAATCTCACTTTGAAGACTATCTCAAAGTTATCCACCTTGAAGTGATTGTCGGACTCCAAGCCAATGCACTCCCAATATCACCTGCTAAATAGTCTGTCATCAAGTAGATGCAAGGTTGGTTTGACACAATTCAGATTCAAAACTTACAGAATCCAGTAAGTTTCATTATGATGCTCATGAAAAAAGTTGCATCTTTTGCACTTTAAATGATTGCTGTGTGGTGTTTGTGTGGACACAAACATATTAACATAGATTTAAAATTTTCTGAGTAATGCTTTGATAGGCAGAAACATTTTTGTATCCATTTAAGTTTTGTATGTCAAAGAATTTTGCTCTATACATTATTTAGTAACCTCTTGGAGATATGAGTAGAAGGCCTTATTTGCAACATGAAAATATGAAAAAATATATAGATGTAAGAGTCCAACTAAATCAAACCCAATCTACTTGGACTATGTATGTTCTCTCTAGAGATTCTAAAGAATTTTTTAAAGATGCAAAGACAACTTGTCCCTCTTTTCAACTTCTCCCCTAGTAGATACTGTGGTTTCTCAGCATGGACATTGAAATATCGTTTAAACATATGGCCCATATGCATTTATAATAAAAATGTTCAATGTCAAGTACTACAGAGTCTCCTTTTCATAAATTACTTTGCATTTTCTTGGTTTTCCAAGCTGAGAATTTTGGGGAAATATCATTTGAGTATGTATTTCATTAGGGAATAGTACTTTTGGCCTGAAGTTCTTCTTATTGATGTCAATTCTTGGCAGATACTAAAAGTAGGAAAGTGAAAATTGCTTAGCAGCAGTATATATGAATCTGTAAGAAAAAAATGGCAGCAGTAAACCATGCCAGCATGATCAGAGAGGAGAGAATAGCATAAGTAGAGTGCAGTGGAAGACTGTAAAAAGAATGCATACTGGGCTTTGCTAAAATTTTTTAAAAATCATAAATCATGATAGATTTAATCTTAGATCTGATGGTTAACTTATATATTTACAATTCGACTTAGAAAAAAGTCACTTACTTTCGACCTGAATTAGTTGTGAGTTCTTAAGCTTTCATACCTTACAGTTTGCTATCACATTTTAATCTAGCTACCCCCAAGGAAAACATATTAAGGATATACTTATAAATGTAAAATTCTTTCATAAAAGTAGGCCCTTCTTTTCTTTTATGTATAACAATTTGTATGGACATGACAATTGCAGTTGTAGTGTTGAGTGCAAAAAGTCGTGAAAATTCTTAGTAATTTTCATAAAAGCCTTTTGTTTGACTGAAGCAACCATATTCCACTAGTGAGAGAGGAATGGGAGTCCATAAAGTAGTTCCCAAGGCTTGGGAATGTGGTGCAGGATTATCTGAAGCACAGGAGTAAAGACTGAGATGGCACGGCAGTCAGGAAGGGTAATGGTCCAAAGATGAAGTGATGATTCTGTACTATTTATCACTGACAATAAATCAAATTTGAAAATTTAATTGTTTAAAGATTTGCTAACATCTCCTAAATCAAGAGTCACATTAAATTATTTTTTCCTGATATTCTGAGCCCTGAATCTTGGCAAAAAGGAATTGATTCCTTCCCCCCTTTATTTTATTGTATCTTGTTCTTTATCCAGGGGTCAGTTCAAATGCCACTTCTTCAGTCCCTAGAGTAGGCAATATTCCCCCATTATGTACTCCCATACCACAGTATAGTTTTGCTAACATAAAGTTTACCACACTTCTTTAAATTAATTGCTTAATGACTGTCTTTTTACCCAGACTATAAGCTACGAGAAGGCAGAGAGCACAGCGGTTGTAATAAATATTCATCACATAGCACTTGACTAACGTACAGCAGGTGATTGCTATATATTTGTTGTGTTGTCTCTAATTGGATGATTGTCCCTCATACATCTTTTCTCAGGACTTGTATTTCTTACCTGGCCCCAAATTTCAGACATTACATTCCCACAATTTGTCTTTCTTTTTAGGTTAGACCACATTTCCCAAAAATGTGTGCTACAAATGACATTTTAAAAAGATATTCTAGGAAGCAAACACAATTTCAGGCTTGAGTAGGTTTTGGAAACGTTATGTACAATGTAGGATTTTTTTGTTTTCGTTTTATTTTTATTTATAATAGCAAGTGTACTATAGCATGTCACAGACTCTGCATCTGAAATAAAACCACTTAACCTGACCTAACTCACCCTTTTATGTTTGTTGGACATTAGAGCCCATTTCCCATGATTTTTCTATAACGTCTTATGGAATTATGTTGCAAAATACCACTTTGGAGAAAAATTGAATTAAACACTATTACATGTGGATTTGGATCAGGGCCTTCCCAGCTCACATGAGTATGCAGTAATAAAAATCCCATGAGTATTACAGCCTGGTTTCTAACCCCATATCCACTGACTACATCACCTTAAACTAGGAAAATTCATGCCACTCCTATGAGGGATCGGTTTTCCTCTAATACAGTGTTATCTGACCTGCTGTAGTGGGTCGCATGGTGGTCCCCAACATATCTGTCTATTTGGTAACTCCCAGAATCTGTGAATTTCCTTATTTGGAAAGAGGATCTTTTCAGATATAATCAAGTTAAACATCTTTAGATGAGGTTATCCTGGATTATCCAGATGGGTCCAACATCCAATGATCAATGTCCTTGTAAGAGACATGAGGAGAAAACATAGACATGGAGAAAAAGGTTGGGAGAAAAGAGGGTTATATAGTCACGCGCCAAAAAAAGCCTGGAGCAGCGCAAGGAAAGGTTCTCCCCTAGAGTATCCAGAAGAACGTGGCCCTGCCGACACCTTGACTTTAGATTTCTGGCCTCCATAACTTTAAGAATATAAAGTCTGTTGTTTTATGCCACCAAATCTGTGGTAATTAATTATGGCAGTCTCAACAAATTAATATAACTGCCTGTTATATTGAGACCATCATAAGGCATCATGCATGTGAAAGTCATTATTTTGGGTATTAAAATGAAGTATTAATGTGTTAATTTTTATTACTTAGTGAAGCTGAAAAGCAAGGGTCACTGGGTAGTATTGATTTTGAATTCTCAATAGATAAGGGGAGTATCAAAGAGGCAGTAAAAGATTTTATTTACATTTTTTTCCTTCCAGAGGGGTTGTTTGTTTGTTTTTTAGAAGAAAGTATACCTTTAGAGAAATGTGACTGGAAATAAATATTAATAGTAGCTATAACATCATTAAAAATAAAAAAGATTGAGTAATAATTTCAAGTGTGTGACATAAATTACTTCATTTAATTCTGGCAGTTTCCCAGAAAAATATTTTCTTTCATAGATGAACAAGAAAGATTTGTTATTAATGGTGGTGTTCATGTTGCTAGTAATAATAGCAATTTTAGTAGCGGTGACTGCTGATAGAGAAACTGCATTATGTTATACTAATACACCATAGAATGCGTACTGGTCTATGCCTTCATATATATTTTCACGCAAAATGCTTAATTTTCAGATAAAAAAAATGAATCTCAGAGCAGTTGAATAGCTAGTCCACAGTCATATAGATGGCAAGGTTTGGAACTAGAATTTGACTAAATCTTGTGACCTTTCCATTATATCATGACCAGTTTGTTTTAGTCCACGTTTATTTCTAAAAGAAGCTTATAGGCTGTAATTGAACATGGTGTGACGCCAGGAAGGAACCCTTGCTTTCTGAAGGAGGAATCCATTGAAGGAAGACAAAAGTGGGAGAAGATGAGCTAGAAAGATAAGGACTTGTCACATATGGTACCTGAGAGAACCCAGGGAAAGAAAAAGAAGGACAAGCATGCTGGTAAAAACAGGCTAGGGTGTCAGGCTCTCTTTACAAAGGAAATATTCTACACCCTAACTGGTAACAAATTATTTTCATAACTATACCAGCAAGCTGAAAACAAAAGGAGAGTGTTCTGCCACCATCAGACAGTACAAGAGATAGCTCAACAGATGTCTTTCTCTCCAGGTTTATTATCCCTTATAATGTCCGCTATTCCGAGAACTTGCCCTGTATCCAGAACTTGTCACTTCACGATCAGCCAGGCCTTTTCTCCTTCTTAATTTTGACTTTAGTATCTATATTTCCTCAACAGTCCTCATTCTTTTTTTATTTTATTCCTACCATGTTTATTCTTTTTGCTTATTTGCTTATTTACTAAAAAAAAAAAACATTCTTGGGGACAATGAAACAGATCATTCAACATTACATGTCTTCATTTTTGTTTTGACTTGAGTACAAGTTTTTGCTTTACATTTTTTGATCCATGACTGAACTAGGTTTTAAATTCTGTGTAATCTTTAGAGGGAGAGGAATGCTGTACTTATACAAATATGAATACATCATTAAATAATAATGCTTTTATTACTGCATTAAGAGAAAAGCTTATAATGAGTGAACCAATGTAGAAGATATCAATCTTGATTACAGAAACTGAGTGACAAAAAGCCCTCTTTTTTCGAGATGACAAATCCCACATCTTTGTAACTCTATCTCTAATGATCAGGAAGTGATTTAAATGCAAAACCAAATAAAACAACATTCATCATAAAATAGAAATTGGTGGCAGCATTTCTTTTATTTTTTGCTGATTTCAGAGAGGAAGGGAGAGGTAGAGAAAGAGATAGAAACATCAATGATGAGAAGGAATCATTGATTGGCTGCCTCCTGCACCCCCCTCCTCTGAGGATTGAGCCCACAACCCTGGCATGTGCCCTTGACTGGAATCACACCCAGGACCCTTCAGTCCACAGGCCGACACTCTATCCACTGAGCCAAACCAGCTAGGGTGTGGCATCATTTCTTTATATTAGGATTCTTTGTAAAAACCACTTGCCAATTCTCTTTTTCATTCTTGAGGAGGCTGACAGTTTTTTCTTTGCATACCTTGATGAGGAAAAAAGAGTGCTTTATATAATTTGCTTCATTTAAGACAATCATCTTTAGAAATTGTAATGATGCTCCAAATTCATAATTCCTCACACCACATGGCTCAGAAAAGGATAACTGTGTGTAGTTAATGAGGGAAAATTATCTTGGTTGTTTTTTTTTCCTTTAAATAAAAAATCTTTTTGAACTATAAAATTGCCTGCTGGCCTCTGACAAATTTCGAGAATATTTATAGTTACTTTCTGTGGAAGAAAACCTACCCAGAGACACTACAAAACAAAAACCAAAACATTGGTTTCACACCATTCTCTGCATTGAATGAAATTATTGGCAATAAAAAATTTATATTATCTCAATTTGAAAAACACTGTATTTTTCTCATTTTAATCAAAAAATCTCAACAGTGTATCACAATTTACATTTAAACTGGTTATGTGTGTCACCCTTTGCACTGATAATGAGGACATGGACATCCACATATGACTTTGAAAGTCACTTAAAAATGACACTCACTACAAATCTTTTCACCCTGCTAAATGTTTCTTTCTTTGCCTTTCCATCTGCTAAACAAATAACTTTGGAAAATCAATTAATTACTTGGGTTTCAGTTATATCATATTTTATTAAAAGACCATCTTAAATGGAATTATTATGCAGACACCTTCTAGCTCTAAATTTCTAGAAGATATAGCTGCAAATCACTCAAAATGCATTGTCAAACATGCATCAAAGAAATATAAAGAAAAAAATAAGTTTATTCCCTCCCTCACTCCCTCCTTTCTGCCTTCCTGCCTTCCTTCCCTTCTTCCCATCTTCCCATTCCCGGCCAACTGTAGAGAAAAATGTGCACATACAATAATTGTAATTCTCCTTATTGAATATGGGTGCTATTATGGGCTTTTCTCTGTTGCCTCAGATAATGTTTAGGCCTTTGACTTTGCCTTTTGCCACAGGATGTATAATTTTAAAACATTACAATTTTGTCTAAATTATGTCTGCCATAACAAAAAATCTGCATTTCTCTTTGTAGGCAATTTTAAGTTAATGATTATAAGTATTTGACCTGCTTTGAAATTTCCACAGCTGTAAGAGGAAGAGATATCATTGAAATAAAAGCACATACCTCATATTATCAGTAGCGATAGCAATATTTGTAAGCAAAAATAATAACTAACATTTATTGGATACTGGTTATGTTTGAGGTATTAGAATGTTAGATATTTTTTTATGGGCAAGTGATTTTTTTAATCAATTTATAAAATGGAGGTTTCAGATTAGCATGGTTAAATAACTCGTTCAA
>PVJC01040072.1:0-15960 GCA_004026665.1 Murina feae
AACCTGGGACCCTTGAGTCTGCAGGCCAACACTCTATCCACTGAGCCAAACCGATCAGGGCTGGAACATTATCTTAATTTGCTGAGATTCTGCTTTCTGGAAATTGTAGACACTTTGGCTCAAATAAACTGACAAAAATGCTTTATAGGTTTGAATATTTCTTTTGTTAACACTAGAGGCCCAGTGCACAAAATTTGTGCATTGGGGGTTCCCCTCAGCCCAGCATATACCCTCTCCAATCTGGGACTCCTCGGGGGTCCATTGCCCATTTTTTGATTGGGTTGTTTATCTTCCTTTTGTTAAGTTGTATGAGTTTCCTGTAAATATTGAATATTAAATCCTTATTGGTGATAACAATGGCAAATCTGTTCTCCATGCAGTAGACTTTCCTATTGTTTCATTGATGGTTTCTTTTGCTGAGCAAAAGCTTTTTATATTGAAGTTGTCACATTTGTTTATTTTCTCTTTAATTTCCATTGCCCTAGGAGCTGTATTGATGAAGAAATTGCTTTGTCATATGCCTGTGGATTTCTCTAATATTTTTATAGTTTCCCATCTTCTTAAGTCCTTTATCCATTTTGAGTTTGTTTATGTGTATGGTGTAGGTTAGTGGTCTACTTTTATTTTTCTGCATGTATCTGTCCAAATTTCCCAATACCAAGTATTGAAGAGACTGTCTTGACTCCATTGTATGGGGAGTACATAGAATTCAGTCTTTCTTTCTGTGAGTTCACTATTTGTGTAGAGAAATGCCATAGATTTCTTGTTGTTAATTTTATATCCTGCTACATTGCCAAATTCATTTGTTTATTAAATCTAATAATTTTTGATGGAGTCTTTAGGGTTTTCTATGTACATCTGGGAATTATGACAGTTTTAGATCATCTTTTCCAATTTGGATGCCTTTTATTTCTTCTTCCTATCTAACTGCTATGTCTAACACTTCCAGAACTCTGTCAAACAGGAGCGGTGAAAGTGGTAATCCCTGTCTTGTCCTGTTCTTAGGTCAAATGGTTTTAGGTTTTGCCTGTTGAATATGATGTTGGCTGTAAGTTTGTCATATAAGGCTTTTATTATGTTGATGTATGATCCCTCTATTCCCATTTTGCTGAGGGTTTTTAATCAAGAAAGTTTGTTGGATTTTTTGAAATGCTTTTTCTACATCAATTAATATGACTATGTGATTTTTATCTCTCAATTTGTTTATGTTATGTATCACATTTATTGATTTGCAGTTATTGTTCCATCTTTGCATCTCTGAGATAAATCCTACTTGGTCATGATGTATGGTCTTTCTGATGTAATGCTGGTTCCGATTTACTAGAATTTTGTTGAGGATTTTGGCATCTATGTTCATGAGTGACATCAGCCTGTAATTCTCTTTCATTGTGTTGTCTTTATCTCCTTTTGGTATTAGGGTAATGCCAGCTTCATAGAATGAACTTGGAAGTGTTCCTCCCTCTTCAATTTTTTTGGAATAGCCTGAGGAGTAAATGTTGTAGTTCCTCCTTGAATATTTGGTAAAACTTCCCTGTGAAGCCATCTGGCCCCAGGCTTTTGTTTGCTGGAAGCTTTTTGATTACTGCTTCAAATTCCTCCATAGTTACAGCCTATTGAGATGTTTAGATTCTTCTTGATTGAATTTTGGAAAGTTGTATTTTTCTAAGAATATGTACATTTCCTCTAGGTTGTCTAGTTTGTTGGAATAGAGTGTTTTATAGTATTTTTTAAACAATCCTTTGTATTTCTGTAGGGTCTGTTCTTATTTTGCTTCTTTCATTTCTGATTTTGTTTATTTGGATCCTCTCTCTTTGCTTCTTGGTGAGCTTGGCTGGAGGTTCATCAATCCTGTTTATCCTTTCAAAGAACCAAGTCTTGGTTTCATTGATCTTTTGTATTTTTTTTGTCTCTATGTTATTCATTTCCGCTCTGATCTTTATTATTTCTTTTCTTCTCTTCACTCTGGGCTTTCTTGTTGCTCTCTTTCTAATTCTTTAAGTTGTAGAGTTAGATAATTTATTACAATTTTTTTCTTGTTTTTATGAGGTAGGCCTATAGAGCTATAATCTTCCCTCTCAGGATTGCCTTCCACTGTGTCCCATAGATTTTGGATTGTTGTGCTTTCATTGTCATTCATTTACAGGACTTTTAAAATTCCTTATTTGATCTCTTTGGTAACACAATCATTATATAATAACATGCTATTCAGCTTCCAAGAGTTAGAATGTTTGGAATGTTATTATTGTAGTTTATTTCTAATATTATGCCATTGTGGTCTGAGAAGATGCTTGATATGATTTCAATCTTCTTGAATTTTTAAAGACTTCCTGTGACACAATATGTGGTCTATCTTTGAAAATGTCCCATATGCACTTGAGAAGAACATATATTCCATGGCTTTGGGGTGAAATGTTCTAAATATGTCAATTAAGTCCACTGATCTAGTGAGTCATTTAGGATTGCTGTTTCTTTGCTGATTTTTTGTCTAGAGGATTTATCCAGTAAAGTCATTTGGGTATTAAAGTCCCATACTATGATTGTATTGTTGTTGATCTCTCCTTTGATATCTTCCAGGAATGTTTTTATGTATTTGGGTGCTCCTGTATTGGTGCATATATGTTTACTGGGGTTATATTCTCTTGTTGTATTGATCCCTTTAGTATTATGAAGTTGCTTTCCTTATCTCTTGTTATGGCCTTCACTTTGAGGTCTATTTTGTCAAATATAAGTATTGCTTCCCCAGCTTTTTTTTTCATTTCCATTTTCCTGGAAGATATTTTTCCATCCGTTCACTTTTAGTCTGTGTGAGTACCTTGTTCTGAGGTGGGTCTCTTGTAGACAGCATACATATGGACCATGGTTTTTTATCCATTCATCCACTAGATGTCTTTTGATTGGAGCATTTACTCCATTTACATTTAAAGTTATTATTGCTAGGTACTTGTTTGTAGCCATTTTTATTTTTATTTTATTTATTTATTTATTTATTTCTGCCTGTGTTCCTTTTTCCCTTTTTATTTCTTCTTTTCACACCAGTCCCTCTAACATTTCTTGCATTGCTGTCTTGGTAGTGATGAACTCCCTTAACCTTTTTTTTGTGTGTGAAACTCCTGATTTCCCTTTCAATTCAGAATGATAGTCTTGCTGGAGTATGATAGAGTATTCTTGGATTCAGTCCCTTGCTTTGTATCACTTTGTAAATTTTCTTCCATTCTTTTCTGGCCTGATGTGTTTCTGTTGAGAAATCACTTAATAATATAATGGGATATCCCTTGTACATAACTTTCTATTCCTCTCTTTCAGCCTTTAAGATTCTGTTTGCCCTGAACATTTACCATCGTAATTATGACGTGTCTTGGAGTGGGTCTTTTTGGTTTCATCTTCTTTGGGACTCTCTGTGCTTTTGTGACTTTTTTCTTCCCATATCAGGGAAGTTTTCTGACATTATTTCTTCAAATAAAAAGTTTTCTGACTCTTGTTCCTTTTCCTGTCATTCTGGCACTTGTTATTCGTATGTTGCTTCTTTTCATGTTGCCCCAAAGCTCCCTTAGGCTCTCTTCCTGTCTTTTAATTTTTTTCCTCCAATTTCAGTTCAGTTTGGGTGTGTTTTGCTTCTCTGTCTTCTAAGTCACTAATTCAGTACTCCACTTCTCCTAGTCTACTGTTGAAACTTTCCATGTTTTTTTTTATTGCAGCTATATCATTCTTTATTTCTTCTTGATTCTTACATAAGTCGTTGATATTTTCATCCATCTGGTTTATGAACTGTATGACCCCTATTCTGAGTTCTTTTTCTGACTTATTGCATGCCTCTATTTCACTTAGCTGGTTTTCTGGTGATTCCTCCTTTTTTTTTCCTTTGGGGGTTTCTTTGTCTACCCATTTTTGCTCTCACCAAAGGATCTAGGTATCGAGTTGTGTAGGGGCTGCTCCTCAGATGGCAGTGTCTCCTCTGGAGGCAATTGCTCCTTGTGTTGTTGCTGTAGCAGCTGCTCCTCAGCATCAGCTCCTCTAGTGGGAGCTGCTTGCAGTGGTAGTGGCTCCTCTGGCTGGTGGGGGCAGGCTGCTCATGCAGCTGCTGCTCTTTGGATGGGTGACAGACTGCTCATACAACTGCTGATCCTTGAACAGGGGTGGGCTGCTCACATGGTTGTTGCTCCTCAGATGTGGGTAGGCAGTTCGCGCAGTTGCTGTTCCACCAACTGTTGTGGTCTGCTCACAGGGCTGGTTCTCCTCAGATGGGTGTGGGCTGCGTGTGACTGCTGTGCTTTAGACAGGGTGAGCTATGCAGGATTGCCTCTCCTTGGACATGGGCGGGCCACTCACAGGGATGCTGCTTTTCAGACTGGGGTGGGCTGCTCACGTGGCTGCTGTCTGCATGGTCACAGTACCTTGGGCATTGTTTAGACATTCTCTGCCCTTCCTGGATTTGAACTTTCTCACCAGCTGTGTCTACTTCACCAATTTGTGGTGGATGTTATTTGATTTAGTTGCTCATTCTATCTCCTCTGGGACAAAGTTCAGGACACATCCATCTATTCTGCCACCAGTTTGTCTCTGCTTTCATTTTCTTAACAGTTCTTATTCTGTCTTTTCATAAGTGTCACCTAAATCCTAGGCTAATACCTGAAGAAAACCTTTTTGCCTTACTGGAATCCAACAACATCATAAGATACTCCTACTTACAGTCCCTTTCTATATCCCTGGTATAGTATAACTCTCAGCCATCCTGGCTACCCAAATCCCTGGCTACTAGCAGCTTAATGCAGGGTATAGTTTAAGCTAAATCAGACCACTATCAGAGACTCATAGCCTTAGGAGTAGCAGCCTTAATTATACTTGTTACAAAATTACTACCACTACCACCAACCAAATCAGGACCACTTCTCAAGTCTATGATCCTTATTTTCAAGAAGGCTTCAATCAAACAGGGCAAAGTCTATGCCATAATTAAACACTTCTTGCTGAAAGCAGCTTATCTAAAGGTAAAGGCCTCAAAATATATAATGCTATCTCTATTAACTAACTCCCCTCCTCAGACCTTGGTTTATATTGTTTTATTATTACTCATCTTTACCATTGCTTGTTGTGTTTCATATCTTCTTATTTAGAAGCCCAAAGCTACAAATGGTCCTCTACATAGAACTGCAGATGCAAGTCACTAAATCCATCATCTGTGGACCCTTGATTAACCTACTTTTGATTGGACCCTGACTGCCGCCATCCAAACTATGACCCCTTTGCCAGCAGGAAGCTGCCAGGCAAATTGGCATCCACTGTCCCCAATGGCAGTTGGGGTTTCTTAATCAGAGGGGGGAAACTGAAACAAAAATTTTGGGGGCTGAAAAAGATGGGTTTAGGAAATTTTAGAAATTAAGGGGACCATAGAAGAAACACAGGGCTGCAGAGCAACAGAAGGCATATTTCCATAGAATTGGAGAGCTACATTTATTTTAATTTTTTTATTGATTAAGTTATATATGTATCCTTATCCCCACATTACCATCCAATCCCTCCTCTCATGCCTTCACACCACTGTTGTCTGTGTCCATTGGTTAGGCCTATATGCTTGCATATAAGTCCTTTGGTTGACCTCTCACTCTTACCCCCACCCTCTCCTACCTTCCTTCTGAAGTTTGACAGTCTGATCGATGCCTCTCTGTCTCTAGATCTATTTTTGTTTATCAGTTTATGTTGTTCATTATATTCCACAAATGAGTGAGATCATGTGATATTTATCTTTCTCTGGCTGGCTTATTTCACATAGCATAATGCTCTCTAGTTCCATCCATACTGTCGCAAATGGTAAGAACTCCTTTTTTATTGCCACATAGTATTCCATTGTGTAGATGTACCACAGTTTTTTAATCCACTCATCTTCGGAGGGGCACTTAGGTTGTTTCCAAATCTTAGCTATGGAAAATTCTGCTGCTATGAACATAGGGGTGCATATATCCTTTCTAATTGGTGTTTCTAGTTTCTTGGGATACATTCCTAGAAGTGGGATCACTGGGTCAAATGGAGTTCCATTTTAAGTTTTTTGAGGAAACTCCATACTGTTCTCCACAGTGGCTGTACCAGTCTGCATTCCCACCAGCAGTGCACAAGAGTTTCTTTTTTTCACATCCTCGACAGCACTTGTCATTTTTTGATTTGTTGATGATAGCCATTCTGACAGATGATGGTATCGAATTGTCATTTTGATTTGCATCTCTTGGATGATTAGTGACTTTGAGTATGTTTTCATATGTCTCTAGGCCTTTCTTCTGTCTTCTTTTGAAAAGTAATCTATTTAGGTCTGTTGCCTATTTTTTTATTGTGTTGTTTATCTTGCTTTTGTTAAGTTGTATGTGTTCCCTATAAATGTTGGAGATTAAACCCTTAACAGTGATAACATTTGCAAATATGTTCTCCCATGCAGTAGGCTTTCTTGTTGTATTGTTGATAGTTTCCTTTGCTGTGCAAAAGATTTTTATTTTGATGTAGTCCCATTTGTTTATATTTTCTTTAGTTTCCATTGCCCTAGGAGCAGTATCAGTGAAGAAATTACTTCAGCATATGTCTGAGATTTTGCTGCCTGTCAATTCCTCTAGTATTTTTATGGTTTCTCATCTTATGTTTAAGTCCTTTATCCATTTTGAGTTTATTTTTGTGTATGGTGTAAGTTGGTGGTCTAGTTTCATTTTTTTTTTTTGCATGTATCTGTCCAATTTTCCCAACATCATTTATTGAAGAGGCTGCCTTGACTCCATTGTATTTTCATGCCTCCTTTGTCAAATATTAATTAAGCATAGTGGTTCGGGTCGATTTCTGGGTTCTCTACTCTATTCCATTGATCTAGATGTCTGTTCTTGTGCTAGTACCAGGCTGTTTTGAGAAAAGTGGCTTTGTAATACAGCTTGCAATCTGGTATTAAGATCCCACCTACTTTGTTCTTCTTTCTCAGGATTGTTGCAGCTCTTTGGGGTCTTTTTATTCCAGATGAATTTTTTGGAGAGTTATAGGTCTGTGAAATATGCCATTGGTATTTTATTGGGGAGTGCATTGAATCTTTAGATTACTTTGGGTAGTATGGACATATTAATGATGTTGATTCTACCAACTCATGAACACAACACGGTATGTTCTTCCATCTGTTTATGTCTTCCTCTATCTCTTTTTACAGTGTCTTATAGTTTTCTGAGTACAGGCCTTTTACCTCCTTAGTCACTAGCTATCTTAATATTTTTGGTGCAATGGTAAATGCTTTCTTAGTCTCTCTTTATGTAAGTGCAACAGGTACATTTTTACAGAATGAGGGATCTGCAAAACAGCAAAAGGTCTATATTTACAAAATAAAAGGAAGGAGGGCAGGAAAACTTCACATGTCCCATGTGAGGTTCAACCTTTGAGCTCAGAAGTTGCCATAGCAACCAGTCCAAGGGAATGGTGACCAATCAGAGAGGATATAAAGGCACAAATATCTGCAGCCTTTATAAATCATAGGGAAAAGGAACTCAGAGGGACTCTTCCCCCACATGGCAGTCTGTGCTATGAGAATCCTTTCCTTCCCTACGTGGGAATTTATACTTGTTCTTCAATAAATTTTCACCTTTGCTATCCCACTTTCAATTCCCACAGACACAGAATCCAGTAACCAGTCTGCCCAGGGGAATATCACATGTTCCAGTCCAAAACTTCTGTTTCAGTAATATGTATTTAAAAGTAAATTAACCAGATACTGAATCAAAAGGAGAAACTGTTGATTTTTAAGACAGAACCTCCCAAAAGCAAACTAGTCTTGAGAGTGACTGAACATTTGCTAAATATATTTTCTTCATTATTAACTTCCATGAGAGCCTGAGAGATGGCTTAGTGGGGACCACCCTACTCAGAAGGGCCTAAACAGCCCAGAAACTTGCAAAGATGCCTCTAACTCACTGGTTGCTATACATGTTTTTCTGTAGATGGGAAACCAGGCCACAGTGTATTGAGAGCCCCACTTTGGGAATACATGCTCTCCAACTAGGAGAAATTTGACTGAAGGTCCCTCAAGAAAAAGGTCTAATATTCTTTTGCAACACAAACTGGCCTCACTATAAAGTGGACAATGGAGAGGTTTGTCCAGTTAATGGTGCCATTAAGTTTAATGCTACCCTGCTACTAGACATGCTTTTTCATTCCCAGGGAAGTGAATGGAGAATGAGGCCTTCTTAAATCTTTGTGTCTTTTCCATATATGCAATTTGTTATGACTTTCAGAAATGACCCTCAACTATATGTTACCTATAAATTAGACATCTCTGTAATTGCTACAGCACCTCAGAGAAAAATATACTCAAATAGAGAGAAACATTTTAAAAATGGGTGAATGAATTTGTTAATTCTTTGCCAACATTTGCCAATCTTTGAAGAATTTAAAGAAAAAAAAAAGTACTGTCCTTGTTTTACAATGCAGTCTTTATAGGGTCAGAGATGTATGACTGCAGAATATCAAAGCCCACTAAATATTTTTATACTCTCTAAAACCTCCCTGGTCAACTCAAAATGCCTATAGATAGTTGGCTTTTGGAAACCAATGTCCCAGGACTTTTGAAATGCAAATACCAAGAACTCTTGTCTGGGCCGTATTATTTTTTTTTAATACAAATCTCTAGAAGGTAGTCACCTAAGCAAATCACTTTAGCTTATGTCAAGTATTCTTTCTAAATTAGTAAAATTTAAAGTTATTGAATATCTAAATATTTTTAAATAACTTGAAGTACTGAAATATTGATGGCTAGAAAAGTCTTAAGTTCACCTGCTTTTGTCTTTATTGCTTAAAGCCTATAAAGTGGATTTGAGCTGTTGATGTAATGTGCTTTGTTAAAGGTGTGTTTCTTGAAAATGAGAGTGTATTTAAAATGTCTTCATAAACATCAAGGAATCTAAGGAATACTGGCCATTTATTTATTTATTGTTATTACTGGAAATTGAGGCTTCTAGAAAGAATTAAAAGTTGTAAGAAATTATGGTTGTGATAATAGAAGGCATAAGGTATGGAGAAGCATTTTTGAGGGAAAAGGAAGGAAGTAACTTGTTCTAAGGACAATTATTTCTGAATAGGTAGGATGGTTTGTGATAAATTGTAGAAAGGCTTATAAAATGTTCTGAAGGTTATAAAAGTGGTGAACATTTTAAGTTTATTTTTAAAATCTTGCATTTTTCTGTAAAAATTAGTAATTTTAATTATGTTATGGTCTTTATATGTATGGTCATTATGTGATATGTATTTGTTAGTGTATTATATGTGGTAAATTTTCAGCCTCTGGATAGCATTACTAGGATATAATCTTTTATTAGCATAATAATAAAAAATAAGTACATAATTATATAAATCAATAACTCTGTGGTCTGGACAAAATATTGAATATTAAAACCAGTTTAAGTTTGATTAATGTGTTTTAGAATTATCACCTTAAAATATGTGTTTTTATTTTTTAATATATTTTATTGATTTTTTTAAAGAGAGGAAGAAAGAGGGACAGAGAGTTAGAAACATCAATGAGCTGCCTCCTGCACACTCCCTACTGGGGATGTGCACCTGCAGCCAAAATATATGCCCTTGATTGGAATCGAACCTGGGACCATTGAGTCCGCAGGCCTACACTCTATCCCCTGAGCCAAACTGGTTAGGGCTTAAAATATGTGTTTTTACATAGATTTACAAAGATTTTATGATATAAGCTTTTGGTTAGGTATATTTGACAACCTTTTTCAAAGTTTAAATTTTAAAGAGACTTTTTAACTGAGAGATGACTTTGAGTCATTCCTGGAATGCCTTAAAGATTTATTCTCTCTTCTTAAAAAAAGAAATGTTTTTAAACTAAATTAGGCCTATTTAATATACTTGAAATTACATGGAAAGCTTGTCAAATAAATAACTATATTCTATTTGTATACATTTATTTTGTTAAAATGGATGTTATAGAAATTTCAATCTGCTCCATAAAGGAATTTGCAAAGATTCAGAGCCATGTTCAAACACGAAATTCTCAAGCGTAGCAGGTGTCCAGTCAGGGACACAAGATAAGCCAAGAGTGATGGTCCCTGTGAAGGCTGTCCGGCAGTGATACTCTGGATATTTGTGTTCCATACATTGGGAGTTAATGAATTGTTTCCAGTGCTCAATAAACACTTTCAATAAGCCATGTGCAATGTTTTAAAATATTACTTATTGTTTGTTCTTTATATACTGAACTTATGTATCGAATTTAAATAGATATAGACTTATTCTATGTCATTTTACAATAATTATTATTTACCAATAAATTGTTATATTGGAATGTTTTATCTTATAGAAAAGTGAAGTTTTTTATCATTGCATTATAATCAAATATATAACCATGTCAATTTAGATTTTTTTCATTCATAAATAGTCATTGTGTTACTCTGATGCATTTCCAGATATGTTATATCTTTAGAAAAAATCCATGAAAAGGAGCCTGACTTTAAATTGCAGGCTTCTAAGCAGCTCATATTTTTGAATGGATGAAAATGTATAGAATTCTAAAAAATAACTAAATTCATTTTTAAAAATACTGGCAAATAATCAGGATAAACAAAATAGTAATGGGATTAAATGAATTGAGAATAATTATTATCCTTATTATTCTGTTTAAAACATCACAGATTTTAAATCTTTTGTTTCCCAGATATAAAAAAAAATAAAGAGAGAACCAAGATGGCGGCATAAGGTATATACCTGAATGCGCAACCTCCCACAACCACATTAAAAAATACAACTATAAAGCTAAATGGCCATCCTCCAGAAGCAAGGGAATGGAAGCTTTACAACTAGAAGGCAAGAGAAGAAGTGCATTGAGACTGAGTAGACATTCTCGGCGCCAAAACTGAGAGATACGGATGCCCGCAAAATGGTGGTGGTGCGGGAAAAACAGTGGCGGCAGCTGCACCTGGGCCCGCGGCTTGGAAGGGGATCACAAGCTCCAGGGTTGCACTGAACTCACTGGGGGCTATCTGGCAATGGGCGGAAGACGAGTGACATTCCAGCAGAGCTGTTCGCAGCGATCACTGACATGGAGCTCCAAGACTCAGGGACTCAGGAGTGCACAGACGCCAGGGCATGGAAACGCCAAAATGGGGAGAAGCCACGTAGCCAGCTGAGGGACAGCCATCATGGGTTGCTCTGCCTAGGTGATTCCCTGGGACCCCGCCTTACCCAATTTACAACCCCACCCAAGCTGTACGCCTGTCTGCCTGCAGCCTAACCTAGCAGACTGCAGCTGGGACAGAGAACTCCAAAAGTTCCAAACCCCAAACAACGAGGAGAAAGGCCTGGAGGCCATTTCCTCCCAGTGATACCAACAGCAATCAAGACTTAACTACAACAAGACTGTGCACCCAGCCCTCAAAGGTGTACACCAAGAGTGTCCACCCCAGGTGATTGGGGAGGCTGAATCACCGGGCCCTATAGGACACCTAGCACTGAAAGCCATTCTATCAACACAGGGAAGCAGCCAAAATGAGGAGACTAAGAAACAGATCACAAATGACAAAAATGGAGGAAAGCAAACAACTGGATATAGAGTTCAAAACCACGGTTATAAGGTTTTTCAAGAATTTTCTAGAAACTGCCAATAAATTTAGTGAGACCCTAAATCAACCTAGTGAGACCCTCAAGGATATGAAAAAAGACCAACTAGAAATTAACACTTTGTAATCGGGCATTTTCCTGCCAAATCGTGTCGTAACGCAGGGCTTTTTTGACATTTTCTCGCCAAAATTAGACTTTCCGTAAAATATTCATATCTTTCTATTTGATATTTTTCTATGAAACTTTCAGTGTTTTAATTTAAAAAGAGGTCTCTATTTACTTTGCAAAATATGTGTTATTGTATTTTTATGTACACAAAATTACTACATTCTAGGTAAACACATAAAAAACACTCACAATCAAAATAATTTTATTTATACAAAATTACAATATTTTTTCGAAATTTTCAATGGATCTTATAAAAAAACTTTAACCTAATAGTGCTTCACTGTGTGGTAGCGTTCGAACACCTCTTGGTACATTACAAAACTTGCCCATGTACCGCGTTTCACTGCGTAGTTTATGAGCAGCACACACACGACAATGATATAAAACATTTTTATTTTTCCCGGTTCCAACTAGAGGTTCCAATGTATGTTTCTTCATGTCCATTGACAGTCTCCCTGGTGGATCCGATTTTACTCATTTCCCACAAAAAAAATGTGTTAAGCATACACTGACTGAAATAAAGAATATTATACAGAGATCCAACAGCAGACTAGAGGTTTGCAAGAATCAACTCAAAGATTTGAAATACAAAGAAGCAAAAAGCACCCAGCCAGAAAAGAAAAAAGAAAAAAGAATCCAAAAATATGAAGATAGTGTAAGGAGCCCCTGGGACAACTTCAAGTGTACCAACATCAGAATTATAGAGGTGCCAGAAGAAGAGAGAGAGCAGGATATGAAAACCTACTTGAAGAAATAATAACAGAAAACTTCCTCTACCTTATGAAAGAAATAGACTTACAAGTCCAGAAAGTACAGAGAACCCCAACCAAAAGAAATCCAAGGAGGACCACACCAAGACACATCATAATTAAAATGCCAAGGGCAAAATACAAAGAGATAATCTTAAAAGCAGCAAGAGAAAATTAGTTACCTACAAGGGAGTACCCATACAACTGCCAGATGATTTCTCAACAGAAACCTTCTAGGCCAGAAGGTAGTGGCAAGAAATATTCAAAGTGATGAATAGCAAGAACCTGAAACCAAGATTACTCTACCCAGCAAAGCTATCATGTAAAATTGATGGTCAAATAAAGAGCTTCACAGACAAGAAAAAGCTAAAGGAGTTCATCACCATCAAACCAGGATTATTTGAAATGCTGAAGGGCATTCTTTAAGAAGAGGAAGAAGAAGAAAAAGGTAAAAATAAAAATTATAAACAACAAAGTGACAACAAATACATATCTATCAACTAGTGAATATAACAATTAAGTCAATAGAAATATCTGATGAACAGAATAAACTGGTGAATAGAATAGAAGTAAGGCCATAGAAAGGGAATGGACTGACAATTCTCAGGGGGAAGGGGGTGTGAGGGATATGGGAAGAGACTGGACGAAAATCTTATACCTATGGGTGAAGACAGTGAAGGGGGTAAGGGTATGGGGTGGGGTGGGAACCAGGTGGAGGGGAGTTTTGAGGGTAAAAAGAAAAGAAACAACTGTAATAATCTGAACAATAAAGATCTATTTTTTTAATAAAAGAAAAGTTAGCAATGCCAAAAATAAACACAGTTGAACATGACTTAACAGAGAGTGTGGATGGAAATTTCACTGTAAGTATCACTGGTAACCAGTGTAAAACAAGCAGATGGTAATATTGGAGGGAAAGGGAGAAACACACAAAAATAACAGTTTGACTGTCTTCCATAGGGTAAAAAAAATTTTTTTTAATTGTTTCATACTTAACAAGAATTAAGAATCATGATGAAAATAAATACTAAAGGCATATAGTAATATTAGGGTTAAAAATGGAGTTAAGGCAATTCTAGAACATATATATACTAGAAGCCTGGTGCACAAAAATTTGTGCACTCAGTGGGGGGAAGGGAGAAGGGGGGTCCCTCAGCCCGGCCTTTGCCCTCTTGCAGTCTGGGACCCCTCAGGGGATATCCGCCTGCTGGCTTAGGCCCGCTCCCTGGGCGATTGGACCTAAGCTGGAAATCAGACATCAATCTGGCAACCCAGGAGCCCTCAGGGGATGTCCACTTGGAGCAGGGAGCAGGCCTAAGATGCAGTCGGACATCCTTAGCACTCTTGAGGAGGCAGGAGAGGCTCCCACCACCATCACTGTGCTGGCAGCCATCAGCCTGGCTTGTGGCTGAGCAGAGCTCCCGTGTGGGAGCACACTAACCACCAGGGGGCAGCTCTTGCATTGAGCGTCTGCCCCCTGGTGGTCACTGTGTGTCATAGTGACCAGTCATTCCCAGTGGTTCTGCTGTTAGGGTCAATTTGCATATTACCCTTTTATTATATAGGATAAAAATGAATACTTGAATATAATGACAATATTCTGAACTTATATTCCATAGTAATAAGAAAAACTCATAGAGCTTGCATATGCATTAACTGAGAATTAACAAGTTGAACAATAACTTAAGAGGAAAGAAAATACTTAAAGGCTGAGGAGGGTACAAAGCAGAATTGGCATCACTTTGGGGTTCTATTAGAGAAGGCTTCTGGAGAATAATGTTTAGAAGGAAATGATAAAAATGGATTTGTAGAGCCCTGAATGGAGTTGCTGTGTGATTAGAGCATTATCCCATACACCAAAGGTTTGCGGGTTCAATTCCCAGTCAGGGCGCATATTCAAGTTGCAGGTTCAATCCCTGTTGGAGCTCATGTGTGAGGCAGCTGATTGATGTTTCTGTCTCACATTGATGTGTCTCTCTTTCTTCCTCTTCCTTTCTCTCTCTCTAGAATCAATGAAAAACCTGTCCTGGATGAGGATTTTTTAAAAAGTGGATTTGTAGAAAGTATGGAAGCTAAAAAGAATGCTCTAAATAGTGGGATCTGGAAATATCTAATTAGGTGGTATGATCAAAAGTAGTGTCTGGCCCTGCTGGTATGGCTCAGTGATTGAGCATCGACCCATGAACCAAGAGGTCACCAGTGAATTTCTAGTCAGGCCACATACCCAGGTTGCAGGCTCATTCCTCAATAGGTGCAGGAGGTAGCCAATAGATGTTCCTTTCTCATCGATGTTTCTCTCTCTCTATCCCTCTCCCTTCCTTTCTCTCTCTAAAAATCAATAAAAACATTTTTTAAAAAGTGGAGTCTGCACTTCAGTCTTTAAAGAAACACATTGAAGATACAGAAATGTAATACAGATTCATTCTCCATTCATTTTGTTCATCTTATCCCTTGGCCCCAGAACCATATGAAAACATTCAGATAAACATTTTGCTACCTGTTATCTGTTCTGCTCTCAGAAGTTCCCTCTTTCCCAGAAAAATTGGAATTTTGCTTTGCTTGAAACTATCCATGTTCTGGTCCATGCACCTCTCTCTAAGATTTCTTTCTATTTTCTCCCCAAATATTTCATTTCATTCTGTTTCTCAGAAGACCCTAATCATTTCCTGGCAATTTGCTTTCCATGCCTTTGCTTTCTGCCTTTCTCTTTATCAGGATTGTCTTCTCTCCTCTCAGCCGAATCTTCTGAGCTCAATCCTCTTTCAAAATCCATGGCTTCAAAAATCACTTTCCTCGAAGGTCACTGGCTAATTTTTGGTTTACATTTAGCAAGTATTTTCTTGTATTATTATTCTTTCACTTTCTTTCATTTGCTAGATTGAGCACATTGTAAAGGGACTGTGCTTGTAACCTTCATCAAATTTCTTGGGATTTCTGCAAATTAGGTTAGTGATAACATCGTAGACAGACCGATCTTCTTTATGTATGTGACTTGTTGATTGGAAAACCAGAGCTGCGTAAATGTGTAGAGACTTTTTGTTTGTTTATCACCATATCTCTAATGCTTACTACCAGGCCCAGCTGTGGACTTATTTGTTGAATGAGTGCTGGCTTAATTTATTTAAAGAGTATGTCTTAATCCAGTACTTTTAAATATCGAGCAGAAGAAATCCAGAATATTGTCTCAACAAACAGGATTATAAGTGTCTTCCCAATGGTTAAGCATAATACCCAGCATCTCATCATTTTTCTCCTAGGATAAGAAAGCCTTAGTTTTTCTCCTGTTCTGTTGTTTATTAGAAGAGGACAGAAGAAATAAGGTGGGAAATTATAGTTGGTACGAGGCCCAGGGGGTGGTGGCTGTGGCCTAGGGAGGTCTGGGATTCATTTCCAAGTTTGCAAATGCCACTGCCCAAACTCCGAGTGCCCCTGCCATCTCCGTGACACCCCCCCCCCCCCCCCCCCCCCC
>PVJC01040073.1:0-15969 GCA_004026665.1 Murina feae
TCCTAGATATTTTGCATGCGGAGTGTAATACGTGCACACTGAGAGGTCTGTGACGATCAGGGCTTCTGTCTCATGGACAAAGGGTTGTAAATTGGGAGGTCCCTTTGAGTCAGAACTTACATGGACTCAGGCTGAGGGTCTCCTCACTGTGAGAATGGAACCCTGGGGAGGGAGCGCTTCCATGCTTACTGGAGAGGGAAGGGCACTCACTCCTGGGGCTCCTCAGGTGTCACTTATGATCCTTCCCCAGGGACTGAGCCACACTGCAGGGGTTTTATCTCAGCAGGGGGTGTCTAGACCCTTAGTGGAAACATTCAACTTTCTGAGTGTGGGTTTCCTTTTTTTTAGAAAAAATATATTTTTATTGATTTCAGAGAGGAAGGGAGAGGAAGCGAGAGATAGAAACATCAATGATGAGAGGGAATCATTGATTGGCTGCCCCCTGCACGCCCCCCACTGGGGACTGAGCCCGCAACCCGGGCCTGTGCCCTTGACCAGAATTGAACCTGGGACCCTTGAGGCCGCAGGCTGACGCTATATATACTGAGCCAAACCAGCTAAGGCAGTGTGAGTTTCCTTTTGAACTGTAGGGAAGCAGGTTGCTTATCTTGATTTCAATATTTGTGTTTCTTTTTGTTGAAGTACTTTCTCCGATGAATATTGCAGCACTGTGATCTAGTTTCCTCTAGCACCAGGGCTTTTAATCTGTAAGTTGACTTAGAGATACAGTGTGATAATTGTGGAATCAAAGAGAATTTTGGTTCCATTTAGCAAGAGAACCTGAAGATATGAGGTAAGTGTTTTAAGTTCTCAGGTGTTTTTCCTATTTGGGGGGCAATGTTTGTCCATGTTTTTAGAGAACTTGGATATTGAAAAGGTTTGCCATTTCTAAGGCAACTGATTACCTATTTTAATGGATGTGAGAAAAAAAGCAATTGAGTTTATATCTTCGTTGACATGAGGGAAACACCTCAAAACTTGTAAGAATTTATGAAAATCATGGTATTTTTTAGGTCTTCATTGCAAACTTCCTAATGCATTATCATATGTTACTCATCCCCAAAAATATCCCCAGTGTGAAATACAATGAAGGGAAAAACAGTTATAATGCATCGTGCTCCTTTTGTGAGAGAGAAATTAGAAAAGTTTTGATGGGCTCTTGCTGATATTCATTACTGTTTCAAGGATGAAATCTTGGCGTGGTATTCTATGTAGAAAAGGTACAATTAAATTAATTCTAAAAAGCAAAAGTTAATTAAGATACTGATTAAGCATAAAAGATATGGTATATATAAATATTTTTCCTTAAACATTTTTTAAAAGTTGATTTTAGTGAGGAAGAGAGGGAAAGGGATATAGAAACATCAATGATGAGAGGGAATCATTGATCGACTGCCTCCCACATGCCCCACACTGGGGATGGAGCCAGCAACCCAGGCATGTGCCCTGAACTGGGAATCGAACCATGATCTCCTGGTTCATAGGTTGACACTCAACCACTGAGCCACGTTGGCTGGGCTATATTTTTCTTTTTTAAAAAAAGAAATAGTATATAGGAAGGTTAATTCAGTTTCTAAGCTAGAAAACTAACTTAAGGAGACTCCCTGCCTGTATATCCTGCTCTCCTCCATCCACCCTCAAATAATAGATTTTCGTTACTTTTTGATCATCTTGTTGGTGTTTATGTAAAAACAAGCCATGGAGAATTCCCATTTTCCTTACTGGTATTTGTTCTTGGAATGAGAGTAGATTCACACTTTTGATTTTTGTTTACTGAAAACTTAAGCCTCGCCCTTCCCTCTTCTTCTGTCCTTCCTTATCTGTCAGGCTGATGAGAACCAGGAGGCTCCTGCCCTGGGCGCTGCTGCTGGCTGGGGAGCCCCTCCCCTGAGCTGTGCTGCCCTGTGTTGCATTGTTGACCTCACAGAGCCTGGGTTCTGTGCCCAGAGGACTCTGGGTTGGCTGTTTTAGTCATTGCTTGATTGGGAGCAGGAGTTTGGGGATGGAGCTCTCCTTAGGGTGAGTGGTCCTGGGTCAATGTGTTGGCTGGAACCTACCTGTGTCTTTAATGTGCAGGTGTGGCTGAGGCTGGGGTCTCCCTAATAGGAGGGTGTTCTGAGGGGGAGGGGAACGAGGATGATTGTACCCTGTGAATGAGGTGAACTCATTAGATGTTCACCCTTTGCTGAGCCCACTTCCCTAACACCAGAGGGCTCGCCAGGTTGCTTCGCCTCTGCGGCTGCACCTGAATCACGGAAACACGGACCCTGACACTCTGGGCCACCAAGGACAACGCCCATAGTTTCATTATGGCCCAGCCAGGAGGTTAGGCGACCCCCCCACTGGGCCCGAGTTTTATATGTAAAGGATTCTGGGTGTGATTATTGATAATTTGTTTTTTTGGGGAGGAGCAGAAGTGTGGGAATGGGGTCTTACTGATAGTTCTTTGGGTCTGATGTTTTGTTTGGAACCTATCTGTGCATTTAGAGTAAAGATGTGACCGAGGTTAAGTTCTCCTTGAAATTTAGGTGGTGGTACCGTCAGATGGTTATTTCTTAAAAAGCAGGCTTTTTTCTTATGTTTTGTAAGTTGTGATTTATTTCATGTTAAATTATAGTTGACATACAATATCATTATTTTCAGATGCATAACATGGTATTTTAAAACATATACTTTAGGTTGTGATCAGCAAATAAGTCAGTAACCATCTGTCACCTTTCAAAGTTATTACAATATTATCGACTATTTTCTTCATGCTGTACATTAAATTCCTGTGACTTATTTATTATATAATTGGAAGTCTGTACCTCTTCTTCCTTTTTTTTTGTTTTTTGATTCATCCTCACCCAAGGATATTTTCCCATTGATTTTTAAAGAGTAGAAGGGAGAGGGGGTGGGGGGTGGGGAAGAGAGAGGACAGCAGGACAGAGAGAGAAGAAACATTGATGTTGATTGGTTGCCTCCCACACGCTCCCCCAAGCAGGGATCAAACCTGCAACCCAGGTACGTTCCTTGACCGGGAATCGAATCCAAGACCCTTTGGTCTGAGAGCTGTTGCTCTAACCATGGAGCACACCGACCAGGGCTGTACCTCTTATTCCTCTTCACCTTTTTCACTCATCTCGCCACTCCTCACTTCTCTGGCAACCATCAAGCTGTTCTCTGTATCTCTGATTTTGTTTCTGTTCTGTTTGTTGATTTGTTTTGTTCTTTTTAGATTCCACACACAAGTGAAATTATACAGCGTTTGTCTTTGTCTGTCTGGCTTATTTCACTTAGCAAAACACTTTTGCCCTGGCAGGTTGCTCAGTGGTTAGAGCATAGGCCCGAACACCAGAGGGTCTCGGGTTCCCTCCCTACCTGGGTTTTCGGGTCCCGTGTGGGAGGCAACCAGTCCATGCAATCTCTCTCACATCAGTGTTTCTCTCTCTCTCTCTCTCTCTCTCTCTCTCTCTCTCTCTCTCTCTCTCTTCACCTCCCTCCCATACTCTCTCCCTCCATTCTGAAAAGCAATGGAAAAAATATACTTGGGTGAGGATTTACAAAATAAATAAATAAAAGCACTTTTGAGAGCCTTCCATACTTTACTATTATAACACCTACTAGAGGCCCAGTGCACAAAAATTTGTGCACTTGTGGGGGGACCTTCAGCCTGGCCTGTGCCCTCTCGCAGTCTGGGACCCCTCGGGGGATTGGGCTTAAGCTAGCAGTCAGACATCCCTTTGGCAGCCCGGGAGCCCTGGGAGGATGTCCACTTGCCAGCAGGGAGCAGGCCTAAGCTGCAGTTGGGCATCCTTAGCACTGCTGAGGAGGCGGGAGAGGCTTCCACCACCACCACCATTGTACTGGCAGCCAACAGCCTCGCTTGTGGCTGAGCAGAGCTCCCCCTGTGGGAACTCACTGATTACCAGGGGGCACCTCCTGCATTGAGCATCTGCCCCCCCTGGTGGTCAGTGTGTATCATAGTGACCAGCCATTCCCAGTCATTGTGCTGTTAGGGTCAATTTGCATATTACCCTTTTATTATATAGGATTCTCCTAAAATATTCCTTATTGAGTAGGAAAACTCCTAAACAATAATTCATGAATTTAAATTAAGTAAAATATATTTGCCACTTCCAATTTAGCTGCACAAAATGGGACTTGATGGTTATTCCCTATTAGGAAAATTAGATGAAATGGTCCAGTGTAAAATTAAACAGGGGCTTCAAGGATTGAAAGTGTTCTGGGAAACTTTTTAGGAAGACATGATTATCTCCAGCTATCCCTGGAACAGCTGAATTGGGCATGTACTTAAACCCAGAAAGACAGAATGACACCTCACAGTGGATTATCAAAACCTTGAAGCTGTGGTCATGCCAAATAAACCCCTGTTCCCAGCACCCAGCCACTTGGATTTATTGACTGAGCAACCTGTACAGATTCTGTTCTCATAAGTGTAGGTTGGTCTGTTCTGCTTAGTCTCTCAGCTTTAGCTGGGCTTCACCTTGAAGGGATATGATGCACCTTTACCTGGTCACTCTCAGGAAACCCCAGCACCATTACCACTGCACACAGTCTCTCTAGGCAGGAGCTGAACTGCACTCACCTCGCTCCGGGAGAGCAGGTATGACATGACGTCATGACATTCTCCTTTGTGGGCACTCATTTGACAGACCTATTTCATGTGTTACTTAAAACTTGTGTTGTTGAATGTTCACATACTTGGGGGTTTTCCAACTATGGTCCTGTCAGTGATTTCTAGATGAATGCCTGTGGTGTGAGAGCATATTTTGTATAATTTCTGATTTTTCAAATTTGTTAAGGTGTATTTTATGTATCAGAATGTGTTCTGTCTTGGTGTAGGTTTCATGTGCACTTGAGAAAAATGAGTACTCCATTTTTATTGCATGAAGTGTTTTATAAATTACAATGAGATCCAGTTGTTATATGGCACAGTTGAGGTCTTCTCTGTGCTTGGTGTTTTTATGGCTGTTGGAATTTATTATTCACTAGGGGCCTGGTGCACAAAAATTTGTGCACTTGGGAAGTCCCTCAGCCTGGCCTGTGCCCTCTTGCAGTCTGGGACCCCTCTGGGGATGTCCACCTGCTGGTGTGCCTGGTCAGCCTGGGTGAGGGGCTGAGGGCCGTTTTCAGGCTGCCCACAGCCCCTTCAGGTTTTGGGTCCCTACTGGGGTGCCTGGCCAGCCTGGGTGAGGGGCTGATGGCTGTTTGCAGGCTGGCCAAGCCTCCCAGTGGGGTTCCTCACCCCATTGGGATGTGGCCAGCTTGGGTGCGGGCCTGAGGGCCGTTTTCAGGCTTTCAGGCTGCCCACAGCTCCCATTGACCCAATGTCCCAGCAAGGCTGGCTGGAAGCAGGTTCTGGGGTTTACTTATCTTCTATAATTGATACTGTTCCTTTAAGCCAAGCCCTAGGCAGGTAACGAAGCCTCCTGTCTGCTTCAGCTCTGTGGCTTCTATAATTGAAAGAATATTGCCTTAGTAGTCGTGCCCAGGCCTGCTGCTTGCTTCAGCTCTGAGGCTTCTATAATTGCAACAATGTTGCAAATATGTTGTTGCCTGAGCCTGGAGAAGTCCAGCCGGCCAGCAGATAGTTTACTCCTGGTGCAACGGAAGCTGCCTGTTTACTCCAGCTCCGTGACTGCTGGCCTCCATCTTGGCTGGGTTAATTTGAATACAGCCACTCTGATTGGCTGGTGGGTGTGGCTTAGGTGTCCCATAGAAACGGTCAATTTCAATATTACTCTTTTATTAGATTAGATGATATGGGTTGTTGAAATCTGCAATGATAGCAGTGGATTTATCCATTTCTCCTGGCATTCTATCAGTTTTGCCCCATATATTTTGCTTGTCTGTTGTTATACACATACACATGAAGATTGCTGCACCTTCTGGAGAATGGGCCTCTTTATTTAAATCTATATTATTTTAAATAAATTGTCATCTGTTATATAAATTATGGTAAAAATTACAAAAGCTATTAATTATACCTTAATGTATTCTTTATCTAATTGACCACCTTCATCATTTACATTCTTTCTGATGAATATAATTTCTTTCTTTTTTGTTAATCCTCACCCGAGGGCATTTTTTAAATTTTGTTTTATTGCTTAAAGTATTACAAAGATTATTGCATATATATCCTTTTTTTCCCCCTTGACCTACCCTGGCCTCCCCTATCCCCCAGTGTCTTGTGTCCATTGATTATGCTTATATGCATGCATATAAGCCCTTCAGTTGATCTCTTAACTCCCCCCGCAACCCTCCCCACCCTTCCAGTTGTACTGAGGACATTTTTACCATTGGTTTTTAGAAAGAGTGGAAGGGAGGAGTAGAGACAGAGACAGAGAAACATGGATGTGAGAAGCACACATGGATCAGTTGCCTCCTGCATGCAACCGGACCAGGCAGGGGGCCAAGCCTGCAACTGAGGTATGTTCCCTGTGGACTGAAGGGTCCTGAGTTTGATTCCAGTCCAGGGCACATGCCAGGTTGTGGGCTCGATCCCCTGTGGTGGGCGTGCAGGAAGCAGCCAATTAATGATTCTCTGTCATTATTGATGTTTCTATCTCCCACTCCCATCCTCTCTGAAACCAATGAGTAACATTAAAGAAACAAAAAACACTTTATTTTACTTTAGTCTCTTTTTGCTTGAATGATTTCAGAAAAGAAACTTGATTTAATTTGTGTCCTTTTTCATTGTAACTAAGGTGTTTTCCCCTCTGAGTTTTTTTCAATATAATCTGTTTGTGTTCGACTTTGCCCAGTTTGAATAGGAGATATTTGGTTGTCATGTTAGTGTTACGTGAGCTTCCCTGGGTTGACAGTTTGCTGTCTCTCATAATTTTAGGAAAATCTCCTAAATAGTTACTTTCTGTATTTTTTCCTGTATTTATCAACCTCATCCCTCCTCCTTCCCCTCGTGCCCACATCTGATCAAGATGATACGGAAACCTTAGTGCTCTCTCCTCACAGTCAGAAGGGACTGAACCCACCCAAGCTCCTGCCTGTGTGTGAACTCTCACCCTCGTGCACTTCTAAACCTCAGAACACAAGTCCGTGGCATTTTCTTGTTTTCTCTTTCAAGCTATTTCGTGCCCGCCAGAGATGACTGGCTTAGTCTCTCCAGAGACTTCAACTGTGGAAGCAAGCCCAGCCGGCATGGCTCAGTGGTTGAGTGTTGACTTGTGAACGGGGAGGTCACAGTTTGATTCCCAGGCTGGGGCACATGCCTGGGTTGTGGGCTCAGTTCCCAGTGGGGGTCGTGCAGGAGGCCACCGATTGATGATTCTCTCTCATCATTGATGTTTCCATCTCTCTCTCCCTCTCCCTTCCTCTCTGAAATCAATTAAAATATGTATTTTTAAAAAATTGTGGAAGTAACAGGTCCTTTCATACCCTATGGCCGTGTGTGGTGTCATGGCTGAGGGATTCCCATGCTGGGGTTGAGCTATCATGTTCCTTTATTCCACGGGGTGCGTGGTGCGTGGTGAGGGGTGTTGGAATGAAAAAAGGGAGGGCGTTCTCTAGAGTGGCTGAAGAAAAGCATGCTGATGCCTTTATGTAAGTTATAATCATGGCAAATTCATCATGAAACGTTGATGAGCTCTCTTACAATCTGTAGCTTTTAACCCGCTCCTCAGTGTCAGCAGGTCCCAGAATTGACGGTTAGGGTTGTGCTAGAAGGAGCACACTATCTTATCAGTATCTGTGTGTGTACCTGCATGTGCCAAATTGGCTGGAAGGGTTATCAGACGGAGTCTGGGCCCAGGGCGGGTTTGCCTAGAGCTGGCCTGAAGTGTATGTGTTCCTAACTCTGTGCGGGCAAGGTTTCACATGAGTCCAGGTGACTTTTGGGAGTATGTTCATTAAAGACAGGAAGGGCTTGCCCTGACTGGTTTGGCTCAGTGGATAGAGCATCGACCTGCGGACTCAAGGGTTCCAGGTTCAATTCCAGTCGGGGGCACGTACCTTGGTTGCAGTCACATCCCCAGTGGGGAGTGTGCAGGAGGTCAGCTGATCGATGTTTCTCTCTCATCAGTGTTTCTAACTCTCTATCCCTCTCCTTTCCTCTCTGTAAAAAAATCAATAAAATATATTAAAAAAAAAAAAAAAGACAGGAAGGGCTTAAGGTAGGAAAAGCAACAGGAGAGAAAAATTCAGAGAAAAGGGGGCCTTGCAGACTGGTTCAGGGGGTTAGCTCGAGCTGCTGCTGCCCAATGCTTCCCCTGGTTGGAGCAAAGATGTAAGGTGTGGCCCTGGCTGGTGTGGCTCAGCGGTTAGAGTGTCAGTCCTCATATGGAAGGGTCAAGGGCTTGATTCCTGGTTAAGGCCACATACCTGGATTGTGGTTTCATACCCGGCCCGAGTTGGGGTGAATGCAGGAGACAACCAGTGGATGTGTCTCTCTCACATCAATGTTTCCCTCCACCCTCCTTCCCCCTCCCACCTTTCTCTGCCTTCCTCCCTTCCACACTCTCTGAAAAGCAATGGAAAAAATATCCTCAGGTGAGAAAAAAAAAAAAAGGTGCAAGGTGTGGGTGTGCTCCTTGAAGAGTCTTGAGGTGGCTTCTTTGTCTTGAGGCTTTTTTTCTCTCTCTCTGACCCCCGAAATCCTAGGGGAATATTCATTAGCGTTTCAGGTGTGTCCTTCAATATGTTGACTCCTCAAAATGTGCATATAGAAGGGTCGGGTTATTTTCTGGTTAGTTTCATTTTAAAAAATACATATTTTTATTGATTTTAGAGAGGAAGGGAGAGAGAGAAACATCAGTGATGAGAGAGAATCTGATTGGTTGCCTCCTGCATGGCCCGTACTGGGGATCGAGCCTACAATCTAGGCATGTGCCCTCGGCTGGAATCAAACCGAGGACCCTTCCATCCACAGGCCAAAGCTCTGTCTATTGAGTCACACTGGCAAGGGCTGGTTAAGTTTCATTTTTAAAGAATGTCATCAAGAACATCACTGTAGAGGGACCGGGACTGGGGCCATTCTACCCCTGGACAGTCTGGAATTGGCAAACCATTTGCTCCTTAGTGTCCTTGGTTAGGGAAGATAAAACCGTGCGATTCATCCGCTGCCTGTGAGTTGCTCAGGTTGTTTGGCGTTGTTTAATTATTTTGTCTCAGTTTTCCTTATTCCACTTGCCAAGGAATCCCCCTAGCTTCTTACTGTCCTGCCTCAGACGCAGCCCCGATGCACACAAACATAGGGCTTTTGTGGTCCTAAGTTGTCCTGCCTTCTTCTTAGTATCTGAGCTCTAAGTTCCAAATAACTTTCTGGGCCATAAAATTGTACCGAAAGAGGAAGGAAGAATGGAATCTGTGCTAAATATTACACAAGGTCAAAGTAGTGCTTCCCCACAGGAATAGCTTTAGTCAGCCAGCTGCCTTGGATTGCAGGCACACCTTGGAGATACTGCAGGATCAGTTCCAGACCATCGCAGAAAAGGGCATGAGTCAATCATTACTCCACAGTTGTTTTGGTTCCCCAGTATGTAAAGAAGTTCTACTTACATGACACTTTAGTCTATGTCTCCAATGTACATGCCATAGTTAAAAAAAACACAACACTTTACTGCATGACCCTGGATGGGTAGCACAGTTGGTAATAACATTGTCCCAATACACCAAGGTTGCAGGTTCGATCTTGAGTCAGGGCACATACAAGAATCAACCAATAAATGCATAAATAAGTGGAACCATAACAAAAAAGATGTTTCTCTCTTCCTCTCTCTAAAACCAATAAATAAAATTTAAAAATATTTCATTGCTTTAAAAAAGCTCACCATCATCTGAGCCTTCAGAGAGGTGTAATCGTATTGCTGGAGGAGGGTCTCATCTCCATGTTCATGAAAATGCAAGATCTGCCAAATGCAATGAATTAAAGCCCAGTAAACAAAGTATGTCTGTGCTCCTAATGGCCTGTAGGACTTTAAGACAGCATGGCCAGCGGGCACTGCTAAATGTAGGATTTCTACAAACCTCCTGAACGCTTCGTTTTGGGAATGGGAACAGAAGGAAAAGCTCCCAGTTTTTTCATTATGCTTTTATTTATTTAAACCTCATGCAGATGAGGTGTCATGGGGTTTGGTAAATGGGTAATAAGGAGACGGCTGCAAAGAATTTTTCATAATGAATCGATGGGGGAGAGAGAGGAAAACATTAGTTGTGAGACAGATACATCCATTGGTTGCTTCCCAGGTATGTGCCCTTGACCATGAATCGAACTCATGATCCTTCAGTGCATGGGCTGATGCTCTAACTGCTGAGCACATTGGTCAGGGCTGATGTGTGTGTGTGTGTGTGTGTGTGTATTTGCTTTTTAGAGAGAGAGGAAGGGAGGGAGAGGGAGAGAGAAAGAGAAAGAGAAACATAGATGTGAGAGTGGAACATCAATCAGCTACCTCCTGCACGCCCCCCCATCGGAGATTGAGCCCACAACCCGGGCATGTGACCTGACTAGGAGTCAAACCAGCAACCTTTTGGTACATGGAACAATGCCCAACCAACTGAGCCACACCAGCCAGGGCAGATGGTCTTAAAATAATATTTGTTTTATTAGTGTAACATGTCTGTCACTTCCCAGTGTACTCTGAACCCTGACATTAGAGAAAGATATGATGTAATGTGATCACAGTAAAAATGTGTTGATAATTTTTACTCGCTTGTGATGGTATTAATTTTATAAAAATTTAAGTGTTGACAGAGAGTAAATTATGGATGATTAACTCATAGTATAAATGTTTGGAGATGATAGAATCATATGTTACTTATAAATGGAGTCTAGGTGTCCACTGCTATCACATCAGTGTTTCTTTGTCTTTCCCTCTCTCTTCCACATTTTCTAAAAGATCAATAGAAAAATATCTTTGGGTGAACAAAAAAGAAAAAAAGAAGAAGAAAACAAAAGAAGCCCTGCTTCAAATTAATTACTTCCCAGAAATTTTCACCAAATTACTTTCTTATATATGACACTAGAGGCCCAGTGCACAAAAATTTGTGCATTTGGGGGGATCCGGCCTGTGCCCTCTTGCAGTCTGCGACCTCTCGGGAGATGTCCATCTGCTAGTTGAGGCCCGCTCCCTGGGGGATCAGGCCTAAGCTGGCAGTCAGACATCCTTCTGGCAGCCCACTTGCAAGCGGGGAGCAGGCCTAAGTTGCAGTCGGACATCCTTAGCGCTGCTGAGGAGGTGGAAGAGTCTCCCACCACCACTGCTGTGCTAGCAGCTGTCAGCCTACATTGAGCATCTGCCCCCTGGTGGTCAGTGTGTGTCATAGTGACCAGTGATTCCCAGTCATCCTGCTGTTAGGGTCAATTTGCATATTACCCTTTTATTATATAGAATAGTGCTCACATTTGTAGACTAGTTCCCATGGAGGCAGCATAAACAAACCATGTATATGAATGTCACTGTTTTAATAATTGCAAGGTAAAGTTGTCTCATTCTATTGTACACACATTTGGGGTGTTCTAGGACTCAGTGGCCTTTGAGGATGTGGCTGTGAACTTCAGTCTGGAGGAGTGGGCCTTACTGGAGCCTTCACAGAAGAAACTCTACAGAGATGTGATGCTGGAAACCTTCAGGAACCTGGTTTCAATAGGTAAGGATGACAAGTTCCCTTCACTTCCTCATTTAGAGGACAAGTATTTCTTACCCTTCAACATTGTCCTAAGGTGTGTTATGAGTAAGGTGACCAGATTTAAAGCGGTACACCATTGACTGGGGGGAGGGGGGTTATTTTTTATTTTTATTTATTTATTTTATTATTACTTAAAATATTACAAAGAGTAATCGGGACTTTTTTAAAAACACCGTGGGACACGGGACAAATTGTTAAAAATCGGGACTGTCCCGCCAAAAGCGAGACGTCTGGTCACCTTAGTTATGTGGGAAGGGAGGACATGGGTAAATAAACTGGGCATGGTCATAGCTAATTATAGAACTAAAATCTAATAAAGTTTCTATAATTTCTAATACTTTAAAATGCTTTCTCTTGTTCTGTATAGGTAAAAAATGGGAAGTTGTTGATATGGAAGATCAGTACAAAAACCCAGGGAGAAAACAAAGGTGAGTCACACAGCAGAAAGCAGGGTTTCACAGCCCTAGAAGGTTTGGCTTAGTGGATAGGGTCCCGGGTTCGATTCCAGTCAAGGGCATGTACCTTGGTTGCAGGCTCCTCCCCGGCCAAGGCCCTGGTCAGGGCATGTGCAGGAGGCAACCAATCAACGTGTTTCTCTCACATCAGTGTTTCTCTGTCTTTCCCCCTCTCTTCCACATTTTCTAAAAGATCAATAGAAAAATATCTTTGGGTGAGGATTAACAAAAAAGAAGAAAACAAAAGAAGCCCTGCTTCAAATTAATTACTTCCCAGAAATTTTTACCAAATTACCTTCTTATATATGACATAGTGTTCACATTTGCAAACTAGTTCTCATGGAGACAGCATTAATAAACCATATATATGAATGTCACTGTTTTAATAATTGCAAGGTAAAGTTGCCTTTTAGAGTTTTCAGTGTGTTCTATTTCAAACAATACTGATCAAGCAATACTTACAATTTTGCTATAAATTATAAAAATATACTTCAAATATTCTACTAACAAATACATAGCATTGCTAATAAATTATTAATAATGTGCTTCTCCCTCCCCACTCCTCTCTCCCCCTCCCCCCAGAATTCATATGGTAGAGAGGCTCTATAAAGGAGAAAAAAGTGGTCAGTATGGAGAAAACTTCAGCTTTATTCCCAATATTAATGTGAAGAAGAAAATGTTTCCTTCAGTAAAACCATGGGAACACAGTGTGCGTGGAAGAGTCATCATGGATCATTCATCCAATAATAGGCACACCAGGTGTCACACTGGACACAAGCCAGCTGAGTATCATAAGTATGGAGAGAAGCCATATAAATGTAACATATGTGGGCGAGCTTTCCGTTATCTTCAGTGTTTTGAAAAACATGAACAAAATCACAACGTTGAGAAACCTTATAAATGTGAGGAATGTGGGAAAACCTTCATGTGGCTCAAAACCCTCCAAAGACACATGATCACACACACTGTCGATGTTCCTTATAAATGTAAGGTGTGTGGGAAAACGTTTAGTTCTTCAGCATCACTGAAAATATGTGAGAGAACCCACACAGGAGAGAAGCCTTATCAATGTAAACACTGTGGGAAAGCCTTCAGATGTCATAAAAGTTTTCAGAGACATGAAAGAAATCACACTGAAGAGAAACCGTATTTATGCCAAAAGTGCGGTAAGGCATTCATATATCCCAGTTACCTTCGAATACATGGAGCAACTCACACTGAAGAGAAACCCTATGAATGTCAGGAATGCGGAAAGGCCTTCCGATCTTCTGGTAACTTACAAACACATGAAAGAACTCACACTGAAGAGAAACCCTATGAATGTCAGGAATGCCGAAAGGCCTTCCGATCTTCTGGTAACTTACAAACACATGAAAGAACTCACACAGGAGAGAAACCTTACAAATGCAAGGAATGTGAAAAATCCTTCAGAAAATCCAGTTCTTTACAAATGCACAAAAGGACTCACAAAGGAGAGGAACCCTATGTCTGTAAAAAATGCAGTAAAGCATTCAGATGTCCCAGTAACCTTCGAAGACATGAAAGAATTCACAGTGGAGAGAGACCCTATGGGTGTACGCAATGTGGAAAGGCCTTCATATCTTACAGTTCCTTACAAACACATGAAAGGACTCACACCGGAGAGAAGCCCTTTGAATGTAAACATTGTGGTAAAGCCTTCATTTCTCAAAAATCCCTTCAAAGACACGTGAAAATGCATACTTGAAATAACACCAGAACAATGTAAGGAATGTGGGGAAACATTCACTTGCCTTGGTTTGCATCAAAGATAATAGGATTTACACTGGAAGTAGACACTACGAATGAAAACAATGTGGTATGTATATAGCCTACATTGACCAGAGTTCCTGACAATGACATGAAAGCACCGACACTGGAATAAGAACTATGAATGTCAGGTATGCAGAAAAGCCTTTACTTTTAACAAAATCCTTCAAAATCACAAGATGAGAGTGTACTCAGCAGAGAAACTACGTAAATGTGAGGCATGTGTGAAAACCTTCCATCAGTTAGTTCTCTCCTGAAGACTTGAAAGGACTCATTGGGTCAAATCTCTTGAATGTAATTAGTGTGGGAAATGCTTCATTTGGCCCATATCCTTACTTGTAAAGCTTCCACCAAAAATATAAAAATGTAAATAATGTAAGAATACCTGATGAAAAGTAATTAATATAGCCCTGACTGATGTGGCTCACTGGGTTGGAGTGTCATTCCCACACACTAAAGAATTGTAGTTTTGATGCCCAGTCAGGGCACATACTCATGTTTCTGGTTCATTTCCTGGTAGGGGTGTGTAAGGGAGGCAACCGAAGGGATGTTTCTTTCTCATATTAATGTCTCTCTCTCTCTCTCTCTCTCTCTTTCTCTCTCTCAAATCAATTTAGAATCCCCCCCCCAGCATATCCTCAGGTGAGAATTAAACAAATTAATTCATATAATATATTGTACAAAAATTAAAACATTAAAGGATTGGTAATAAAATTATAAATTATGTTCACCCAACTTCTTTCTTTTCTTTTTTAAAAAAAATTTTTAAAAAATATATTTTATTGATTTTTTTTTACGGAGAGGAAGGGAAAGGGATAGAGAGTTAGAAACATCGATCAGCTGCCTCCTGCACACCCCCCTCTAGGAATGTGTCCACAACCAAGGTATGTGCCCTTGACCAGAATCGAACCTGGGACCCTTCAGTCACAGGCTGATGCTCTATCCACTGAGCCAAACCGGTTAGGGCAACTTCTTTCTTTTCTTACTAAATAGTGCATTGTTGAATACTGGGTTTTTACTGAAGTAGGCACTTGGACAAAGGGGAGAGGAGGTTAGGGGCATTGACTGATTGCATCATCAAAAATCCACCTACAGCCCTAACTGGTTTGGCTCAGTGGATAGAGCATCAGCCTGGGGATTGAAGGGTCCCAGGTTCTATTCCGGTCAAGGGCATGTACCTTGGTTGTGGGCACATCCTCAGTAGGTGGTGTGCAGGAGGCAGCAGATTGATGTTTCTCTGTCATCGATGTTTCTAACTCTCTATCCTTCTCCCTTCCTCTCTGTAAAAATTCAATAAAATATATATTTTTAAAAATCCACCTACAACTTCAGCTGGGCCTCTGCATGAATGGATTCCAACTATTTACAGAGATTTTAACCCCAATGTAAGTGGACTGTGCAGTTCAAACTTACGTTGTTCAAGGGTCAACTGAAATTATTTTCAGAAATGATTATCAATGGGAGATAGTTCTGCAAGTTGTCTTTCAGCAATAGTACATAACATGACGAGGTAGTGATTTTTTTTATTAAATCAGTAACATTGTCTTTTTATATTTTGAAGTCTGTTAGATTTATGGGTTAATTCAAGTGTATTTCTAATATGCAATTAGGTTTATTTTTTTCAGATGTTTATTTTTGTATGTATTAAAGGGCCATTGAAAAATGATAGTTTGGTTTAAGTTGAGATTTTCCTACAGGCCGTGTGACAGTTCCTGCATATTCCTGGTCTATTATATATATTCTCACTTTCTTATTGAATAAATTTTTTTCTTCAGGGGGGGTAAAAGATCCTACTTTTCTCACTCTTTTAAAAAGTTGGAGTAAATTTTGTCAAGTTTATGAAAGAATAAAGTTTTATGTGAAATACTTTTATTGTTAAACTTTTGATTTTTCTCTTGATGACATATGGTAAGTACATGTTGATTTAAGAAGAGAGACCTGCTCCGGGTGTGTCTCGGTTGGTTGGAGTATCATTCTGTCCACCCTAAGGATTGCAGGTTTGATTCCAGGCAGGAGGTAACTGGTTGATGTTTCTCATAGCGCTCTCTCTCTCTCTCTCTCTCTCTCTCTCTCTCTCTCTCTC
>PVJC01040074.1:0-15975 GCA_004026665.1 Murina feae
ATCTTGAGCGGAGCATGCCTTCTCTTTTGAAATTTTATAATGTATGACACGTAATAGTACTTGCCATTTCACCCCCTGAATAATACAGCACTCCATAATCAATATTTGTGCCCTTACTTCATTAATAATTCCCAATGTTGATAAAATTATCCATTGCATGGGTAATTTGAAACTCTCAAGTTGCGTCTGTCTGTGTTGCTAATGTGGGCTGGCTCAGCTTATACAGCGAGCTTTTTGACCATAGTATCTCGGAATGTATTCTTTCCTCTTCCTTATTTCTCAGAAATATCTCATTTCAGGAGTTTGTGGGTGTTGCTGGGTTACTTTCTGGTCTCTGCTCAGGGTCAGTTTCCATCATCCTTCTTTACACCCTCACCCAAGCCCCACACATGCCTTCTCCTCAGGTAGCTGCCCAGCTCAGCACAGCAATCTCCATCCGTGGCCAGGTCAAGCCCACGGAATGCTGAGATTCATCTTGACAGGTTCACACCCTAGCGTGGGGCTGCCACCGTCTCTTGGGCTCCTGAGCTGTTGTACTTGGGCTCAAAGTCACCTCTGACTCATAAACACCACGGCATCATCTCTCATTCAGGGGCCTCCAAGTAGCCACTTAGGTCTGCTGGACAGACTCTCCACCCTTCTGCCTTCTCTCTCTTTTCCTTCCAGTGGAATCTTCTCAAAACCTCCATGCATATCTGCTCCTACAGGTTCGGGAAGTGATAGAAGGTGTATCTCAATTATTTACCCGAGTGTTTGATTCTGTCTGGTCCAGACCAAACACCAGTGACACATAGGCCATTAAACTCAGGAGGCTCAAGGATGTTAAGAAAATGTCACAAAGTCATTTACTTATTCGTCCTACAGATATTTTACTCAGTAGCTACTCTAGAAACTGCAGCTACGATGCTAAGCAAGTTGTACATTGTTTTTCCTGCCATGGAACTTGCATTCTCCTGGTGGGGAGACCCAATAAGCAAGTCGTGAAGATCTAAGTGGGCTGGAAGTCTTCCATGGACCCCTCCAAATCCATGCAGATGATGCCTCGAATGCTGACATCTGATGGTAACTATGAATTTCTTGGGCTCTGGTTTCCAGGGCTTTTGGCCCGTGGGGAACCCTAACAGGATATCAGAAAAAGGGAGGAAGGAGAGGTTGTAGGTCCCTCCCTGTGGGTCGACGTGGACTTTCTGTCCCTTGAATGATGACTACAGCTTCATGATCTGGTGCTCCCAGTCTTAACAATGACAATTTCTTACTCCTTGTCCATTCTGATGTTTTCTCAACAATAAGGCATGTAATTCCTAAACCTTTTCAGCTTACCCTGTGGTTTTATTCTACATGAAATGAAAATATAGAAAGCTTCGGTTATGAAATTTGGGGGATTAATATATGCATTTTTGCATGAATCACAATACATCCTGCCCTTCTCACCATCAACTTGAGTGTTGTGATAACTACGTGATCACCACAGAGATAAAACAAAAGCCGGTGTTGTCTGGGTTTTATGGAAAATAATGTCTAGCAAAATCCATGGGGAAAGGGTAGGATTTTACCCAAATCCAAACGGGTCAACCAAGTTCCTTGTTTAAGCCTGGATGGGATCAGTAGTTTATTTACTATTTCTTTATTTTTTATTGAGAAAAGTCACATAACATGAAATTCACCATCTTAACCCTATTTAAGTGTACAATTCAGTGACTTTTAGAATAGTCAAAGTGCACAGCTTTGTTACATAAATAAGTTTATTTTTAAATTAAATTTATTGGAGTAACATTGGTTAATAGCATCGTATGATTTTCAGGTGTACAAGACTCTAATTTGACATTTTCGCCACATTTCTATTCACTCCTCCTGTGACGTATCACCATTTTAAGGCATGGAAAGTTAGTTTGCTGAGAAACAACTGTTAAATGACTGGCAAAGAAGGAAGTGGCATTGATGTTTTGTGCTTGAGTTCCACGGTTTGGTGGAAGATGATATTTCCTCCCCTTCCCCTCCCCGCCCCTCCCCCCACCCCCCAAAAATGTGGCTTCCTCTTTAGTTACAGTTAATAAAACAGGATTGGCTTCTGAACGGGTAGAGCTGGTTATAGTGCTAGGGTGTTATTGATTGTTTACTTGGCAAGAAGCAGTTGACCCAGACAAATGGGTTGAATGAAGATACTCTTTATATCGATGTGAACAGATAAAAGATGTGTGGGGCGTTTCCATACCAGCAAGCAACTCTCCAACACCAGCGAGGTGTCCTATAATTCAACTCAGTTCTGACACCATCTACCTGGAGACAATGTCCACGGGTTAAGGGCGCAGTCCCACAAGAGTGCCCCCCAATCTCAAGTCTGGGTTGTCACCTGTGCTTCTGACATACTAGCTGTTGATTGGAGGTTCCCATGACTCCCTCCTTGAGTTCCATTAATTTGCTCGAGCAGAACTCAGAAAAACATGTTACTTATTAGGTCACCAGTTTATTAGGAAAGGATAGGACCCAGGAACTGCCAGGTGGAAGGCCAGGCATGAGGGAAAGGGTGTAGAGCTCCCATGTCCTCTCCAGGCCCCTCTCTTGCCCTGTTCTGTTGGTTTTTACAGAGGCATCATTATATAGGTATAACTGATTACATCATTGGCCATTGATGAGTGGTTCAACGTCTAGCCCCTTGCCCCTCTGGTGAAATGGTGTGTGTTGGGGTGGTGGTGGACTGAAAGTTCCCCACCTTCTATTCTGTTCTTGGTTGGTTCCCCTGGCAACCGGCCCCCATCCTTAGGTGTTTCCAAAAGACACTGCAGTAACATAAACTCAGCTGTGGTGGAAAGGGACTTGTTATGAATAATCAGATACCCATTTTTCCTTTATGGTTTTGAAGTGATATCCAGAACTCAAGACAAAACCAAATACTCTAACAAAAGGTGCTCCCATTGATCTTATCTCTCAGGAAATACCAAGGATTTTAGATGCTCTGTGCCAGACACCAAGTAAGACCAATGGTACATTTCTTATGATAAATTACAATCTCATGGCAGGGCTGAAGGGAAGCGACAGAGGATGGTGGGCACCCCGGGAGCAGCAATGGTGGATGGGGGAACTCTTATCAATCCTTGGCTTGAAGAGGGGCAATGGGGAAGGAGCAGTTATAGAAACCTGGAAAGGGCCTTAGCCGATGACAGAAGACTCCATTCACCTGGGAAAGAAATATCCTCTCTTTCTCTCTCCTCCAGTTCTCTTCTCTCCTTCCATGGTTACCATTGGTGAACCCCAGCTGAAGACAGAGCATAGGAGGGTCCTGATGGTGCAGTCTGGACAGGACGACCTCCAAGTGCAAGCACAGGAGGATGGAGAGCAGTTTCTTCACAATTGCCCAGAGTGCCTTGTTACATGCTTGATAAAGTTTGAGAGGTGGCCACACCTCTGGCCCTTAGACTGTGCATTTCCTCCCTTGGTTTGTGAGACCAACTGGAATCCTGTGATGGTGACAACCTACTGCTTTACCAAGGGAAGGTGAGGCATCTGAAGCAGGGATTAGAGAGGAAGGTCATCAACACACTCCCTTGTCTGATGGCTTCTAGTTTTGTCAGTTTTCATTTATTCATTGGCTCACAGGCCACTTCACTATTTGTATGAATTCCTCATTGTGGCTTTGCATCCAAACTCTCCAAGAGAAACATAAGCTGGATAGATTGGTCAGTTACCGTTAAATAGAGAGGATGGCCTTAAGGTAGACTTCTCTGCTGGGCCACCTCCTAGGTCCAATCAGCTGTGATTGGGAGTTTGTAGAACAGAGTGCCTGGGAAGGTGCATGAGTTGATTGTTGGCCGAGTCCAGTGGCATTGGCAGAGCCACATCCTGGAAACATACCTTGCCAGAGGCAGGTATGTTGTCAGCCTGACCTGTAGCTCAGGTGCCAGGAGTTGGATTTCATTATCCAAGTTCAGCCAGGCGCCAGAAACAAATGCAATTATCCAGGCTCAGCCAGGAGTGACAATTACAAAGAAGTCACAAGAATGAAGAATTGCAGCTTGATCTTTAACCATGATTTCACATAATTTCCTTTGTCTTAAACTCTAGTAAAACTTCCTGGAATCACGCTGTATATAATAAATGGGCTGCACCAGCTCTGTGTCATTGTCTTGCCATCAGAGGACAGCTGTCCCACCTGGTCTCAGCTTTCCCTAGGGTCTCTGTATCTGTCTCTTTCTTTTTCTTAATCCCCTGTCGCCCCTAATGAGGACTCATCCACTCTCTAGCCTTGCTGGCTGTGGCAAAGAGAGAATACTTATAGGAGTTGAAGTTATGTGGTACCATGCCTGACAACATGTTTGCAAAGTACTCATTCCACTGTACTTTGTCAACTGAAAAGTAATATCGATTAGGTGTTTTGTCACCAAAAGGGATTTATTCAGGAAAAAGCATGGGTTGCAACCAGTGCATGCAGACATGGCAAACCACGTGCACACTCTGGCCTGTGTGCCAAGATGGAGGAGTATATATAGAAGGGAAAATAAAGTTAAGGGGAGGGGAAATTAGAACTATAGAGTTTTATTATAAACAGAGTTCTTCCTGGAGTTCTCTGGTTATGTTGAGAGAACTTCCATAAGCCCTAGTTCCTCCCATAAACCCTCATGACTAATTTAGTTTGCTTAAAGTTCCAGTTAGCGTTTATCAACTTAGTGAAGTATATCAGTTAGCCTTGGCTGTGTAACAAACACCCCCAAATTTCTTTTGCTTAAAACAACAGCTATATTATTTTGTTCATGATTTTTGGGGTTGGCTAGACATTTCTTCTCATCTAGGCTAGCTTGGCTGGTCTCTGATGGGCTCTTTTCTGCATTTTGGGCCAGTTGATGGGTCAACTGGTGGCTAGATGACCTAACATGGCTCACCTCACTCCTACAGATTGCAGGTTGGCAATCAGAGTGCTGAATTATTGACTAGTGAGACTTGTTTCTCTTCCACATGCTCTCTCCTCCTCCAGAAGATAGCTTAGGCTCATTCACATAATGATCTCAGGGTTTCAAGTGCAGCAAAAGAGGGCAAGCCCCAGTGTGCAAATGCTTTTCAAATCTCTGTTTGTTGTTTCTTTGGCCAAAGCCAGCCACGTGACCAAGTTTAGAGTCAGCATGGGAGGACTGCACGTGAAGAAAGAGCATTCTGACATCTGTTTGGGTTAATAATCTGTCACATACAGAATTAGGCTGTGAGCACTTGGGAGGCTCAGAATTTCAGGGAATTTTGGTTTAGGCATTTCAGGTTGGCATTCAGACTGTTTGCTTCAGCTCAGCTGACAAGGGTAGGCTTCAACCCTCTCTCCTTTGCCATGCAAAAGAAACCTTTTGAGTATCATGTGCAGCAAATACTTTGAGTCTGACATGGAGGGGCTGAGGACCAGCCCACCTAGAGAGCTATATACAGGTGATAATTTAAATATATATTTTTGATAATTTAAATATTTTATAAAAGAAATGGGACACTGAAAAAGGAAGATATTCCTGTTAGAGATAATAAAGTGTGGATGAAAGGGGCCACATGCCAACCTGACTAGTTCAGGGAAGGCCTGCATATCAGTTGTACAAACTCAAAGACCTAAAATAACCACAAAAGGTGGTCTGGAAATTAAATATTTAACTACAAACAGGTTATGGTGGGTAGTCACGTCCTAGGCCAGTATTTCCCTGAAAAAGATCAACTTAGATCTTTACTGAACCCATGTGTCTTTTTGCCTCTAAGATAACAAATGTCTGGGTAACTTGTAACTTCCCTTTTTTCTGGAACCCTCAAGGCACAACAAATGACTCCAGGACATTCCCTCATTGTTATTGCTATCAACTGTTAATTATGTTAAACTATCCTGTATCCATCTATGTAAAAGAAGCATATGTCCATCATTTCACTTTTTATCCAATCCCAGAGGTTTCCCCACTTTGCTTTATCCCAAGGGAGGAAATGCTTTTCCCCCACCTCCTTAATCTGTCACCAATGGATTTCATGTAACCCATCTACGCCCCTTTTCTTCGATTGCAATGTATAAATACAAATGTAACCTGCCATTCTTCAGAGCATTATCTCAATTCGTTGAGGTTCTGCTTCCCGGCATACATCGACAGTTTGGCTCAAATAAACTCACAAGATTCTTTACAGGTTTCAATGGTTTTCTACGTTAACAAAGGCAATGTTTCATACATGTACTAAAACCAAGATAAGGAGTAAATCCTGGGTGTGTATTTGGACTTGTCAGAGTAGGGGATATTGGCCGTATTTTTGCTGGATCTTACCAAGATTCTTCTAATACTAGTACAAATGAGAAGAAAATTTCAGGACACCATGCTAATGGGACCAAGTCAAGAATTTTACCAGCCAAGTAGATGAGTGTGATGATGTTGGGTAACCCTACATAGACCAAGAATGTGGTGTGCCATTTTCCCAAAGTAGCAAACTGAGATGGAATATGACAAAAGGAACCTGAGTAACATGGTCGATACACTGATTCTCTCTCGTACTCTGGGCTTCAAGTCTCTCACTAAGAAGTTCACCAACCTAAGGGAGCATCCTTGAAGCTGAATCCATTTCTTCGGTGTCGGTGGGAACTGGCACCATTCTCCATTACCTGGTTTCCCCGTTGGACACCATCACCATTTCCAAATTCATTTTCTGAGGCACTTTACATGGTCCACCTGGGTAATGGGCTACATAATGGTCCCTGCATTATGCAAACTCCCCTGCCAACACCCCAGCCTGCCCCACCCACAAGGCTCCTTGAGAAACTAGAAGTCGAGATAATAAACCATGTACTTCCTTTTTCTCTTAGCTCTGAGAAGCTTCCAGACTGAGTAAGAATCAAGGGATTTTCATCTTGTGGGTAAGTAGAAACTGGGCAAGTAATTTTTCATAGAAAATATTTCCTGGGTATCCTTGGGTCTAGAAAAAGGTTCTGCACTGGAGAAATTTTGAGGAGACTCATTATAGGTCCTGTGGCTTTATTTCCTGAAAGCTGCTTTGGGGGCATCATTCTCAGGTCCTTTTGCCCAATTCTGCTTGGGTGAGGAGTGGGCCCTAATTGCTTTAATACACTTCAATGAGATTAAGGAGCTTAAAGGGCACGAAATAAGAAAGGTGCAAGACACGGTCTGAAGCAGATGCAGCCGATAACTCATTTGTTATTAAAAATGAGAAAATAAGATCTAAAAGTATGAGTGACTTTCCCGGGTCCTACAGTGAATTACCAAACCTTTTCACACACCACACACCTCACCCCCATAAACGCATCAGCGCACTCAGTGCCAGGCACACAGGGAAAGGCTTGTCTATTTTATTTATGGCCAAAGGATCTACGAGTTGGTGGGTTTTTTTTCAGCCAGCTGCTGTGACCCCATGGTAGGGTAGGGGGTCATGAAACCAATTTAGTGAGTACCAGCCAGCATTTTAGAAGGAAGGAAAGGGCTGTCGTTATAACACATCAGAGGCTGCATACTGATTTGCGAAATTTAGCTCAGTTATCTTTCTTTCTCCCACTAGCTCTCTGGTGCAAAATGTATTTCTTACAGTGGGCCACGGCCAAAGCTCTCCGCAAGTCAGCCTTGATATTTTTGTGAAATCAGCCAGACGCAGAAAGATAAAATCCATGAATGGCAGAGTAGGATGTGGGTGCGAGCACTGGGGAGAGGGAAAACCGGGAGGTAATGGTCAAAGGGCATCCAGTTTCAATGACGGAAGATGAATACATTCTGGAGATCTATACAGCATAGTATGCACAGCAAACACTACTGTGCTGTGTACGTAAAATCTGCTAAAAGAGTGGATCTTACTACACACACAGCACAAAGCGGGCAGAGGACACACACTGGGAGGTGGAAACTGGGCAACCAATGGGTCTGGGCTGCCTGTCATTACTTGAGTCAATTAAGCAGAGACAGGGTTGAATCATATTTGAGCGTTTATTCCAATAATGCTGGCAGTATGGGAGAGACAGCAGCGGGTCAACCATGACAATCTGCTCTGCACCCCTCCAAAAGCCAAATGCTTACTAGTATATTGAGTAGAAGCACAGAGATCTCAGGGGAAGTAGGCAAAAGGTATAAGAATAGGTATGCAAAAGGAGTAAAAACAGGTATTACAGGCATAGGGAAGTAGGCAAAGGAATAAAAACGGGTAAAATGGTTACAGGTTACAGGCAATATGAGTAGGGGTTGCAAAGGGTGGGTGCAGCAAGGTTGTTACTCTTTCCATGGTGACAGGCAGATCTCAGACAGGGAGAATGGACAGCGTTCCAAGCAAGGTAAACACCCAAATCCTGGGACGTACAACTCTCAGCCAGATTAGAACGTGCTTTCTCTAATGAGAACAGAACAATCCCGGTTAACAGGACATGATTAATATTTCCTGACAGCTATAGCTAGTTCCCACTATTCTATTTCGGCCCCTAACATGGTGATGGATATGTGTATGGCCTGATGGTAGGGACGGTTTCATAGGTGTGTACTTTTCTCCAGATTCGTCGAGGTGTGTACATGGAACATGTACAGCTTTTTACATGCCAGTCATTCCTCAGGAAAGTGGTTTTACAGAAAACAAGAAACATCCAAAGCAGCACTGCCAGAGGTCTAGCTGTTCCGGGAAACATTATCACCTCTTCCCATGAAATACCCATTTAAACTGCTTTCAGATGAGACCTCAAAAAAGAACTGTCCTTATCTAGACAGGGTGTCTGCGCCGGGATTTTCCACAGTGTGTTTTAGACGGAAAGAGAAACACGAACCCAAAAGGGAAACAAATGTTGGCAGAAGGGGAGGCATGTAGGAAGTGACCTGGAATAACTCCTCAAAGTTGGGACAGAATCTGGTTTTCAGTCAGAGAGCAGACCCACTGGTTTTGCATTTAAGGCAAAAGTGGATTTGAAAGACCCTGGGTGGAGCCCGTGACCTCCAGTTCAGCACAGTTCCCAATTCTACCCGTCCCCCGCCCTCGTTTATTTGTATTCCATGTTTAGCTCCTAGGAGGCACGGGGGTTGAAGTCTTGGGGTTACGCAACAGCTTTAGATTCAGCCTAACTTTGTCCAAGTCTCGGTTGAGCATTTTTGTAGTAGCATCACCTTGAGCAAGTGATGTAAATGACAGAACCTCGTTGAGTCAATTTCTTCATCTGAGAAGTGGGGATCATGAGAAGATCTACATCATGGAATGCTTGTGAGCTTTCAATGAGATGATAATGAAACTGGACAAGCCATGGGTCTAGGCTGCCTGTCACTACTTGAACCAATTAAGCAGAGCCAGGGTTGAATCGTATATGAGCACTTGTTCCGTAATGCTGGCAGTATGGGAGAGCAGCAGGTCAGCCACGAAAATCTGCTCTGCACCCTCTCCTAAACCAGCTGTTTATATGGGGTAGGGCAAAGATTACATGGGGAAGTAGCCAAAAGGAATGAGAATGGGTATGCAAAATGGGTACGACAGGCATGGGGAAGTAGGCATTGTGAGTTGGGGCAGGACTCCATGTTTGGGCAGCAAGTTGTTAATCTGCCCACGGTAACAGGCAGTTCTCGAATGGAAATGGACCAATTCCAAGGTTGACTCCCAAGTCCTAGGGGCGCACATCTCCCTGCCAGGTTAGACTGTACGTTTTTTCTTAGGACAAAACAATCAGGGTTAACAGAGCATGATTAATATTTCTTACAACTATAGCTATAACTACATTCTATTTCTGCCCCGAAATATAGCATCAGTACTCTCAGTAAACTCTTGGCTTCCCATGGACATTTCATAAATGTTCTAAATTTATAATGAAAGAGCTACGAGAACTATCTGCAGCAAAATTTGATTTCTGTGTTTGGTGTCGGTAACATCAGGAATAAGAGATTTTTCTGGGATGGGCTGTCTCAGGCCACTACTTTGCTCCTGTGGGGGCCTCACATCACCACTGGGTAACAGGGTCAGTCCTTAGCATGCAAAGTCATGGTTATACCTGGGGTCATGGAAGGGACATGAGAGCTCCATGACCAGTGCCACCACCACCACCATCACCATCACTATCACACCCCACCCTCATCACCACCACTACTGTTATTACCAAAACCACTCCCTCCTACCATGTACATAATTTTCATTCACTAGTACCATCATCACCATGGCAACATAAAAGCATCTAAACCTGTGGAGAATTTTTTGTGAGTTTATTTGGGCCAAACAGAAGGAATGCCTGGAAGCAACACCTCCAAAGACTGAGAAAAACGATTTCCAGAGTAACAGTGTGCAGTTCCTTTTATATATTTGGACTTAAGGAGGGAATGTAAGGATGATTGCATGAACATGGGAGGAAGCAAGGCAGGGAAGTCTCTTGAATTACAGGGTGGTTAACAAGATTATGTGCTCCCTTGAGGGTGGTTACACTTCCCAGGGGCCTGAAAAAGAGGCACTTCAAAGGTGTGCTAACCTAGATGCACAAAAATAAGGGACAAGGGTTTGCTTACGACAAAGATAAACCTTTTACATGCCTCGGGTGTGACTACCCACCATGATCTGCCCACTTAGGAATTTATAACCAGATCACTCTGTGAGCTTACATTTGGTTAGATTTGTTCCAGAGCCCCTTTGTTGTCCATAGCCACCATTTCCACCTCACCACCACCATCACCTTCATCACTGTTATCATTATCTCTATCACCACCACTGTCATCATTATATCCTGTCCTCATCACAGTTCACAATATTCAGCATTTATCATGTGCCAGGCAGGTGTCACACTCTATGAAAGGTCATCTCACTGAAACAGGATAACAATACTATGAAGTATGTTTTTCTTAGCTCCATTTTGCAGATGAGAAAACTGAGGCTCAGAGACAAAGTCACCACCTCAGAGTCACTGAACCAGTCACTACAGATTTGTAATTCTAACTCGGGTTGTAGCCCTGGCTGGGTGGCTCTGTTGGAGTATCATCCCTTAACACCAAAAGGTGTGGGTTTGATTCCTGGTCAGGGCACATATAGGTTTCTGGTTTGATTCCTGGTTAGTGTGGGTAAGAGAGTCAAAGGACTGATGTTTCTCTCTCACATTGATGTTTCTCTGTCTCTCTCCTCCCCCTTCTGTCTCTAAAAATCAATAAACATATATCCTCAAGTGAGGATACAGAATAAATAAACTCAGATTGTCTTGAGTGTTGCCAGCACCGGATAAGAGAATTGATTCACAGGGAGGCTCTGAAGGACTCCAGCCTCAATGATAAAGCAGAATGGTTGTGTCAGAACAGGAATGGAGAAGGGATGGAGCTGGCAAAGAAGCCATATTTTAAGCCATTGTGCTTCCTCTCCTGTTAAATTATCCCATGATTATTAATTTCTTATTGCTAAAGTAATGTATAAAATTTGGAATTACAGAAGTTAAACAGAAGAAATTTAAAAATCACTCACAATGCCATTCTCTTACTAACTTTTATAATTTCTTTACATGTGATATTCTATATTTTGCTCCAGTTCCTGCTGTTATCATAATGTCACGGTGGCTTTTCATGTTATTTTAATAGCCTCCTACATTACTTTATTTGTAATATTGAATTATTTTCATTACACATATTTAAGTGCTGCCTTTCTTTCCACTGACAGTTTATGAAACCAATTGAACTCTTTTGCTATGTTTTTCCCATCGGTGCCTTTCGCATCACTTTTGGGTGACTTAGCCGATTTACAGAGCACTTATCTTTGCTAATTGCACTGGGACTTTTATCCTAAACCTCAGCTGCCCCTCAACATGACTTGATAACAGCGCTTTTTCCATATAAAGATGATATTCTCAGGGCAAACTCTGCTACATTGTGTTTTAAAGTCTTTGAAAGGCTCCTTCATAGAGATGTCTAGTACTTCCATTATTCTCTCTTCTAGAATAACACAACGAGGAATGCAAATATTACGACTTAGATAATTAGGCATAAATAAAAGTTTATGCACAAGTCTTCAGTTTCAACAAATGCTAGGTTATGGGGGTGGGGAGGAGTGACTTCCTTTTTTTAAATATGAAATACCTTCATTGGTTCAAAATCGAAATTTTGAAAGGGCAGAATGGGAACCGTCTCCTTGCTTCCGGTGAATGCTGTTTCCCAGCCTCTCAGTTTTCAAAGGCAACAGGTGTTAGGAATTTCTCAGGCGACTTCCAGGAACCTTTGATGCCAATACAAACTCATTATACATATAGTGCATTTGAGGCACTTATTATGTTTGCGCAAAGGCCTGTATGACTCTGCATGTGCACAAGTGCACACACACATAAATTGTAAAGAATAGATAACATTTGTGTAAAATAGAGATGGTTGCCCTGTGATGTAAATACATTAGAACTATATGTACACATATTTCTAACTGTGTACAATGTTAGCATCTTCTTTATTATCTCTCCTATAATACAGATGTTAGCACACACATGTCTTCTCTTTGGTTATCTACCTTCTTAACAGTATACCTTTAAGACAATCTCTTCTCTCCTTTTATTAGGGAACTTGTCAGACATGTACTAATGTAGTGACAATAACATCATGAAAACCACAGGCCCTTCCCCAGCTCTAAAAAAAAATGCCCAATTTCATCTCATGTTTGTGCCCAGTTGCTCCCCAAACCTCCCCAGATATCTTGACAAAAATTCTATGTGTCACATTATTTCACCTGCAAAATTTTTAGTGCGTGCCTCCAAAAGATCAGTCTTTAAACATAGCCCTGTTATCATATCTATAGCTTCCTTTGGAACACTTGTCTGAGTTGACAGGTAAGGAAACTAAGAGGGAACTTTTACCTATGGAAAAGGCACACTCATTCTCTAATGCCATTACATCTCCAGGCTTTTAAAAAAATCACTTGTTGGGTTTTGGGTCCAGTAAGACACTGCAACTTGTTATATTTTTGTCCCTTTGAATGTATGTGCCCTGTTGTTGTTTTTTAAAATATATTTTATTGATTTTTTTTTACAGAGAGGAAGGGAGAGGGATAGTTAGAAACATCAATGAGAAACATTGGATCAGCTGCCTCCTGCACCCCCTACTGGGGATGTGCCCGCAACCAAGGTTCATGCCCTTGACCGGAATCAAACCTGGGACCCTTCAGTCCACAGGCGGACGCTCTATCCACTGAGCCAGACCAGTCAGGGCTGTACCGTGTTTTTGACTGGACAGTTGGTACTGTGCAGCTTCCTAGACTGGATGGTATGGGTTGCAATAGACTAGGATTTTACATTCCAGCAGGATTCCCAGCTGGCGCAGCTCATGTTCCTTACCTGTTACGCTGTGTGTTTCCTATAAGCTACTCTGCCTTGATCAGCCTTGCAGGAGCCTGCCCTTGGGGTGATTTCCTACGTGTGGAATTGCTGAGTCAAAAGACCCACAGACAACCTAACAGGAGTGAGAAAGCTCATGTCCAAGGTGATCTAGCGAGTGGCAATGGGAGAACTGCGAGCAGCACATTGACTGTTGTCCTTGTTGCTGTGGGACTGAATCCAGGAGGTGGGCATGCCATTGCGAGGCCTCCTCCAGCGCTCCCATATATTTCTATTTCACTTATTATCATAGAATAGATTTAAAATGTATTAAATAAAAATATTTAGATTTTAGGCAAAATAAAAATGTTTAGTATATACCATATTTTCCTACGTATAAGATGACTTTTTAACCCAGGAAAATTTTCTCAAAAGTCGAGACAAAACTGCTAAAATGCTAGAAATGGTAGAGGAAGAAAGTAGAGGAGGTAGATGGGTCACTTCTCTCGCTAGTCTTCTTGGTATTTGAGATTTTTGAGATTTTCCTGGGTTAAAAAGTTGTCTTATATGCCGGAAAATACAGTAGTTACCTTATGTACCTTTGTTTCCTTTTTAATTTCACCCCACCGTGTCATATAATGTCTTTTTATTTTTCAATTAGGTTACATTCAATATTAGTTTGTATGAGTTTCAGGTATACTGAATAGTGTTTCTGGTATTGATAGGCAAGTAGTTTTAGGCGTACACTGGTCACACATTTTCTCTGCATTAAACATGCCTTTTTAGCATTGCTTTTGAATTCAAATAAAATAATTCGAATTGGAATTGCTCTACAAACACTCAATTCAAAATTTAGCTTTCCCCCTCATTATAGATCCTTCTCATTAATCTGCCGCCTGGTGTTTATGAGAATCCAAACTGCACAACACTGTCCCAAACTGTAGAATATTAGGTGTCAGTGTCTTTATTCTGCTCACTGATACTGTAGAGAAATTTTTCTTCACTGCTCAGCAGAATCATACATGCTCAATGCGTAATCGTCACTCGTATCTTTTCCAGTTCCCTTGCATTGTTACAGCGTCTGTTACTGGTTTTTAAGAGCTTGTTTATGACTATCGATGTTAGCCATTTCTCATGCATTGCAAATGAAATACCATGTCTCTTGTCAGTATCTTACTCTGGTGTTTTACTTCTTGGTTGTATCAAACTTGTGTATTAAAATATAACCATGTTCTGCCCTAACTGGTTTGGCTCAGTGGATAGAGCTTCAGCCTGCAGACTGAAAGGTCCCAGGTTTGATTCCTGTCAGAGGCATGTACCTTGGTTGCGGACACATCCCCAGTAGGGGGTGTGCAGGAGGCAGCTGATCAATGTTTCTCTCATTGATGTTTCTAACTCTCTATTCTTCTTCCTTCCTCTCTGTAAAAAATCAATAAAATATATTTAAATATATATATATAACCATGTTCTGTTTAAAAAAAATAATAAAATGGACAGAACTTACAGGGTTTTGGTAAACCTCAGCCCGCTGGCTCCTAAACTGTGACCATCAGAACTGACCTCCCCGGGGCTTACTCATTCCAGGAACCCCCGCCTCGCCCTGCTGAAGCGTCGCAGACGGTCCTGGTGTCTCAGCGCTATGAGGGGCTGGTGCCTGCCCCTGCTCTCAGGTGAGTGGGACAAAGAACTCCTCCCCCTTCTCCCCACGATTCCATGTGCTTCTAAGCTTCCGTTGCTTCCCCACAATTAGCATTTTCTCCAGAAATGACTGACCGTGTGCTTGTCCTATTAGATTGTTTTGGTTCTTAGCTGGTGTAATGCAAAGAGCTGAGGCCCAGAACACTTCAGTCAGTGCATGGTTCTTAGATTCCCCAAAGAAGTAACCAGAGGGCTCGCTGTGAAAGAAATAGATTTATTAGGACTTATATACACAACAGTGGGGCTGATTGGAAGTTCACCGCCACACCGGCTGCCACCGTGACGTTGAACCACCAAGTCCCACCAGGGGATGGCCAACCAGCAGGTGCTACTGTTTCACCATCACTCAGACTTTTCCAGCAAAGAAAACAGAGGCACACTGGCACACAGAGGGAGGGGGATGTGTGTTTGAGCAAGCTGTGTGAGATCAAAACTGCTGGCCAGGGTCCCAAGGTCTCACAGTTCTTACTGGCAGTCTTCATCGTCTTGACTGAGGAGCTAGCCAGGCTCCCAAGGTCTCACAGTTCTTACTGGCAGTCTTCATTGTCTTGACTGAGGAGCTAGCCAGGCTCCCAAGGTCTCACAGTTCTTACTGGCGGTCTTCATCGTCCTCCCCCAGGGTGGGAGGGGGAGCTAGAGCTGGGGAAAGGGCCCATGTTCCCCTTTACTGTACATCCCAACCCAACTCCCTCTCCACTCCCGTACAATCTGCCCGTTATAGCTTCTGCGTGTACCCTGAGGAGGGAGGAGGAGACGTCGCATTCATATTTTACAGCAACAATATACCATAAAGGAATAACAGACTTACACATGCTAGTGTCAGAGTGCATAAAGCAGATCCCCAGTCCCAAGACAACTTTCCAAATCATGTGGAGACAGGACCATTCTGTCAGGTTGATGGGATTTGTTTTCCAAGGTAGCTGAGCAGTGGCAGAGAGGGGTACCCAACAGCCTGAAACATTGCACTGGGGATCCCCTTCCTCAGCCCACCTTGCAAAGCTATTAGCCTGCACTGAACTCAGGAGAAGAAGGCAAATGTTTAGTAGACGCCAACAGAAGCAAAT
>PVJC01040075.1:0-15961 GCA_004026665.1 Murina feae
GCTGCAGCAGTGAGGCTTGGCTTTTCCCCTCCAGCTGCAGCAGTGAGGCTTGGCTTCTCCCCTCCAGTTGCAGCAGTGAGGCCTGGCTTCTCCCCTCCAGCTACAGTGGAGAAGCCAAGCCTCTTCAGTCTTCATTGTCGACAGTCTTCACTCCATGCCTGCATATACAAATTAACCACCATCTTTGTTGGGTTAATTTGCATGCTCATCCTGATTGGCTGGTGGGTGTAGTGGAGTAACACCAATTTACATGTTTCTCTTTTATTAGTGCAGGTGATGCTTTGACATCTTCTGATGCTTTGCTGGCCAGGGAGAGACTACCCTTGTCAGGGTTAGGTAATTGCTAGAGACTAGCGAACACTTTGTCTCATGCAAACCAACCAACCAACCAACCAACCAACCAACCCAAAGCCCACATCTCACCCACTGCCTTTTTCTAGCTCACACACCAACCAGGATGCCCCCTAAATCACCCCAGACAACTAGGGACCATCTCCATAGTCCAGACCCTGCTGAAATCATTCAAATGATGGAATCCTAAGCTTGCTCAGTTCATCTCCCCTGCCTCATCTCTTCCTCCTTTCCTATGAAAACCATAAGACAGGCTCTGCCATACCTTCCCTTGTCACTTCTGCCTTCTGACCAAATCTCGTGCTTCCCCAAATGGCCCTCAAGGAATAGGGTGTCCCCTTCTCTTGGGAACTGTAAGTAATAAACTTTTATTCCAAGTCACATGTCTCTGTGTCTGGTATGTTACCACCCTTAATTAAAATAAAAACCTCAGGTACATTTTAAGCAACCCAAAGACTAAAGGGGCAAGTAGTAGAGGGGGAAGCTATCTGAACCTGGAGAAAGAGAAAGCCACGTAGAGAAGCTGTGTGACAGGAGCTTAAGGACCATCTCCTTGCTTGAGGGGCACAGTTGGCCCATAGTGACCTTAGGAAGGTCAACTGAGATCCCACAAGCCTTACAGTCAGCCTCCTGGGGCCCAGAGCAGGGTGGACAGAGCGTGGATGGGTCTGGAGAAGCAAATGGCAGCTGCTTGGCATACTTGAGCTCCACTCCAAGAACATTCAATAGTTCTTGGGTGGGGCCTGGCAATTTTCCTTAAATGTTTTCCAGATATTTCTGGTACATGGCCAGATATGGGACATACGTTATGAAATGTAAGGTATTGTCATCTAACCATGTTAACAATGGCAACGGCAGCGGCAATAGCTACCATTCCCAGAGCAAGACTGTGCTGGGTGCTTATGATGCATAATTCCTAATTTCCACAACAAACCTTAATTATAAGTGTTATTATTCTTATCATGTATAGGTAGGAAAACTAAGGCTCAGGCTGGCTAAGTAACTTGCCCAAGATCACACAGCTTTGTGAGTAAGAGAGCTGGGATCTTGAATCCGACTCAAAAGTTTCTCCTGTTCCTTCTGACATTTGCCTCTGAACAGTCAAGGCCAAGTCTGATTAACAATACCCCTGTACCCCCAAAACCTCACTGGCAGAGCCTCTCAGAACTCTTACATTTATCCAGCACCACTCTTAGGTTTTGTTTATAGCTGCTTAAAAAAAAAGTACCTTGAGTGCTTTGGAAAAAAAAAGTTGAACAACCACACAAAGTTATTCATTTTGCGTTCAAACACTTTCTTTTCTCAATGAGATCTAATTTTATTGCAACTTCTATTTTACTGCAACCGAAAGAAATGGTGCTCGGCTTTGATGTACAGACACCACCCCCACCTCACCCCAAGCCAGAGGAAAGTGGACTTCAGCCAGAGGACTGGGGTCAGTCCCCACCAGGAACGTGGACTTGCTTTGACAAAGCCTTCAGAACAAGAGTTCTTAACCTTGGGCTTCAGCAGATCCTCAAAACTCCAAACTTAAATGTGAGACTTGGCATGAATGGACACTTTTGTCCAAGTCTTCAGCTTTCATCAGATTTTCAAAGGAACCCCTTGAAAGTCCGAATTTTCTATCAATTTCTTTCCTAATTAACCTTAAGGGTTACCCTGCCAAGTTCTTTTTCTTTTTCTTTTTCTTTCTTTCTTGTTTTCAGTGAAACAGGCAGTCAGTGGAATTCAGTTCACAAATATTTTATGATAATATAGCAGTAGGCGACATAAAAGTAATTTTTAAATAGCTCTACCCCTTTATCTTATTCAACTGAATAATTATTTTATTGGATTCCAGATCTGGGGGTTTTATTGAAAATGTTTTTGTCTAAAAATTTGCTATCTTTTCTTCCCTGGTGAGATCAGTGAAACAGTAGTGGGACTTGCCATAATTCTTTCTTAACCTTTCTAACTGTAGAGGAATGTGGCATATAGAAGATTTATATTGTAGACACTTTCTTTAACTTGTTAAATATTCATCAATTCACTCAGCACATTTTTATTAAGTCAAAACACTGATGTAGGTATGGAGGATTCCACTGAAACATAAAAACATCAGGTGCTCTCAAGAACTTCCATGCCAGTGGGGAACATAGACTACAAAACATAAACTAGATGACAGGTAGGTAGATAGGTAGAGAAAGAGAGAGAAGGCGGTGATCAGCACTGTATCAGTATCCCATGTCTGCTGTAATACCCACAACTTGGTGGTTAAAGTAACTGGGACTTATTCTCTCACAGTTCTGGAGGCCAGAAGTCTGACGTCAAGGTGTCAACAGGGCCGCGCTCTCTCTATGGCTCTAAAGGGGACCCTTCCCTGCTTCTCCCCTGGCTTCTCGCGGTGGCCGGCAATCCTAGGTGTTCCTTGGCTTGTTGATGCATCACTTCCACCTCTGCCTCCATCATCACATGGTGCTGTCGGGTGTGTCTACATTTCTCTCATCTCACATGGACACCAGCCCTTAGGTTAGGCCCCTCTCTAATCCCCTGTGACATTATATCAACTTGGTTACCTCTGCCAAGATCTTATTTCCAAATAAGGTTCCATTCACATGGAGCAGCAGTTAGAACTTTAACATATTTCTTGAAGGGACACAACTTAACTCACAATATGTGCCATGAAACCAATTAAGCGTCTGCATCAGAGACAGAGAGTGATGAGTGCCAGCAAGTGGAGGACAGGCTCTTGGAGGAGGAGGTGCCCTTGGAGCACTAACCCAAATAAAGAGAAATAATAAGCTACGAGGACTCCTGGGGGAAGGGGTCCAGCAGAGACCTCGAGGTAGAGGCACCCAGTTAAGTGGCACCTGCATTCTTGACTTTTAGAAACTGTAGGAGCATAAATGTTTATTGTTTAAGCCATTTAGTTTTGTGGTAATTTGCAGCAATCGATAGCTAATAGAGTCACCTTGCAGTGGCCTTGCTGTTGTATCAGTTTTCTGTTGCTGCAAACAAACTACCACGTACTTGGCAGCGTGAACCTTAACTCACAGTATCTGTAGGGTGGACGTCTGGGTCCTCTGCTCTGGGTCTCACAGGCTGAAACCATAGTGCTGGTGGGACTGAGTTCCTTTTTGGAGCTCAGGAGCCTCTATTGAGCTCACATAGCGGTTGGCAGAATTCGTTTTCTTGCATCATAGGACTGAGGCCCCCATTTTCTCATGTGCTGTGGGCTGGGGGCCAATCTTAGCTCCTAGCGACTGCCCACAGGTCCTGTCAATGGGATCCCCTCCAAAGGCCCTCATGCTTGAGGTCCCTCTGACTCACTCTGTCTCTGACTTGTAGACCCAGACGGAAGGGCTGGTGTGATTAGGTTATGCCAACCTAATTATCTCTGTTTTACTGAACTCAAAGCCCACTGATTAGTGGCCTCAATTACACCTGCAAAATATTTTTTCCTCCATCACCCATAGAGTATTATCTCATCATATTCACGGATTCTGCCTACACTCAAGGGAAGAAAATCCAGAGCTGTACCGCAAGGGGCAGGAATCTTGAGGGCTATTTTAGGATGGTGGCTGCCACACCCATCTACCCCTCCCATCGCTGCACACCATCGGTCTGCAAGTGCTGGTGCCCCAGCCAACAATGTGGGTGGGGCTGCTTGACCACCTGCCTCTTTCCTACTGACCCAGCAAGAATAATGGCAGAGGGGCAGGGCCCATGCGCTCATGTAGCCACCATTCTAGGGCCTTTGTGTGTACCACTTCATCTAATCCTCCCTTTAGTCTGGGCATTATTCCTTTCTCTGTTACACAGATTAGGAAACTAAGGCTCACATGACTTCAGTTACTTCTCTAAGCTCTCAAAAAGCAAGTGGGGAAGCCAAGATTTGAACCCAGGGTGTCAGAACGTCAGGATTCCAGTTTCAGCTTCCTCACTTTCTACCTGTGTCACCCCACTCCTTTGAGCCTCACTTGGCCCCTCCATGTAGTGGGGTTCACAGTATATCCGTCCCTTCCCCCTCTCAGGCTAGTCTGGCTCTCTAGGCAATCATGGCCGAACTGCATCTCCTAACAGCAAAGGGCCATCAAAGGCTGAGGGACTGTGGCTGTTGACATGAGTTTTAAACACTTTCTTTTCATTTACTGGAAGAACTTGTTTTCTAGGCAACCCAAGGACTGAGAAAACAACCAAACCATGAAGTCATCTTGAGGGCCACAACGCTCTGAGCAGAGGAACAGCAACTGTGTTTTGGGGGAGGCACCCATCCACGCGGTGGTGGAGGCAGCGGAGTTGGGCGGGCTCAGACCAGCAGGAGCGAGCACAGTCGGCAAGTGGTACCAGTACTCACGCAAGGCAGAGTCACCCATGTAAGCCAGCAATCCAACTTGTCTACAAACAAAGGGCTTGTTTAAATGAAAAGCAGGCAGTGTGCACAGAACTGGCCCCAAAAGAGTATCATTCATGCTTCCTTATTAGGCCCCACTGGATCTCTTGGGCAGTCTGGTCCAGAGGGAGGCTAATCATTGTGTGCTGCTCCATGGGGAAGCAAAGATCTTGAAGGACACATCTGAAGGCTCCTCTCAGAAACGCAAAAACAGTGAGAACCCTCTTTACGTGAAAACATCTATGTTTACAAGTGTAGACCTATCTCCCCTTCCTTCCCTCTTTTCTTAAGAGGATATAGAAGAGGGTGAAAAGAATGTTGGAAGTGCAGTAGCAAAGTCATTTCTCTCACAAGGTGGGAGTGTTTGGGGTGCCGATTCTAGCAGGGGAAGCTATGGGCATGGCAGTCCTGTGAAGTAGGACTGGTCGTCCCCATTTCGCAGAAGAGAAAACTGAGGCTTAGAGAGAACTAAACATGAGAAGGCAGGTGCCAGTTAGAACAGTCACTCAGGCCCCTTGTTTTGGCTGGAAGGCTTCAGGGCATAGACATAGCTGGACATCCCGTCGGGGTGGGGTGGGGAGTAGGCAGGGAAGCCCGTAGGTCCCGGGGTATGTCAGGGTTGGACCCTGACAAGCTCCATTGCCTTTCTGAGTAGTTTGGAGATTTATGTGAGAGATGGGGAGATACCAGGGTTTGGCCAGAAGAACCAATGGGAAGCCAAGAAGCCTGGGGGAAATTCAGTGAGGGTTTGGGATGCAATGGAAACAAACCAGGCTTATCGTAGCTAACGGAATGGCTGTCCCCCTGAGCTAGCGGTTGGAGTGCTGCAGAAGGGTTCAGCCTCCAGACCTGGACAATAGCATCCTTTTCTTATGTAACCTACATGCCAGTTATTTTATCACCCAAATGCTGCGTGTCTTCCTAGCTCTGGTCCATTTTACCTAGAAGTGGCTCTTTCTTTCCAGCATCCTCTAGCATCCAGGCTCACAGCCCGGAACATCTGGATGAACTCCCCTAAAAGGGGCCCCATCCGGGAGCAAACCTTTCCCTTGCCAAACCCCGCCCTTCCTGTGTCCATGGAGAGAGTATCTGAAGGAATCGAATTAATGTTTTTAATTAATATTTGGAAAAATACCTAAAGTCATTTTATTTTATTTTTGAAGCCAAATATACTCAGGTTAAAGAGAAGTCGCTACAAAAGAAACACGTAGCTTCTGAAGGTGCTGATGCCTTCTGTCTGTCCCCTTCCATCACAGAAGACATCGTCACAGGCCTCCTCTAGTGAACACGGGCACAGAAGCCTCAGGGCCTGAAATGCAAGCTGGACAGAGACTGCCAGACTTTCTGGATTTGGGCCCTGTACTGGGCATCAAGACATCATTAGTGTTCTAAGAGGGATCACTCTCCGAAACACCGGGTTTCTCAGGCCATAGTAGGCCGAGGGGGACAGCCCAGAGCGGGAGTGCCAGTCTCAGTGACCTGCGATCTCCACCAGGATAGCAACAATCACCCCGCTAACGATGGCGATGGCACTGCTGATGACCACAGCCAATCTTCACTGAAGACTTAACAACACTGCCAGGCCCTTTATGTGCACTACTCAATGTGGAGCTGGTAGTCTTGTTATTCCCATTTTATGGATGAAGAAATGAAGGTTCATAGAGGCAAAGCCACCTGCCCAAGGTGTCACAGAAACTGGGGACAGAATATGCACAACAGCAAGGCGCTGGCTTCCCACTCGGCCTTGCTTGCAGGCGTCCTCACTTATCTTCCTCTGGAGGTGCCATCTCACCCAGAGCCTGCGGTGGCAGGAAGAGGCCACCCCGCACCCTCACACCAGGTACCTTCAACTCTTCATTACATTCCAGAAAGAATTCTGGCTTCTTCAGGCCTGAGGATGTGAGACCAAGGAAATGGTCAGAAAGTCTGGGTAATGCCATGTTGAGATGACATAATTGGGGGCAAGTAAAGAAATCTGAATTTGGACTGAAATTATAGGATGTTTGGGATTTATATTCACCGTAAGTGTGACAACAGCACTGTGGTTATGCAAGAGAGAAAAAGCCCTAAGCCTTGAGAGATGCACAATGAAATAATTGCAAGTCAAATATAAGGTTGTTTATAAAATACTCCAGGAAAAAAAAAAAAAGGGTAGAGATCGATGAAACCAGATCAGCAAATAGATGATAACTTGAAAGTGGGGGACAGGTTCACGTGAGATCATGCCTAAGACTGTTCTCCAAACCAAACTAAACGGAGCTATCCAGACCCAGCCTCCCCAGACTCTAGTCTGCTGTCCTCCCAGGTCACCGCCACCCCAGAGTCCTTGCTGCTGTTTTCCCAGGAGGCGGAGGGTGCTCTCAAGCTGGACCCTGGAGCCTCCCTCCCTCCCTTCACTATCCCAAGATCCCCGCCACACCCCTGCAGCCTGTTCAACAGCACGGGGCCCATGAGCATTCTCCTGTGTAAACATTTTTCAAATGATCCCATAGTTATTTTTCAATCTCCTGCTTTGAATGACAAGTCTTTGTATTGTCTCAAGTACAATCAGCAGCAGTGTCTCAGTTATCTTCCATCCTCCAGCAGTCCAAACCCCAAAGGAAATGTCACAGTGGAAATTCCCCAGTTAAATCAGTCTAGTTTTCCCAGATATCTAGTCAACAGTATGTAAAGAGTCTGCCTTTCACAGGTTTTAAGCAGGTTTGACTGTGAACCCATCTTTGTGTAAGATGTCAGGGATATTCACAAACATTCTTTATAGCAACAATAAGTGTGACCATATGCAAATATTAACTCAATATGGATCAAAGACCTAAACTTAAGAACTGAAACCATAAAATCTTAGGGAAAAAACATAAGGGAAATTTTCATGACATTGAATTTGGTAATGACTTCTTAGATATGAGACCAACAGCAAAGACAACAAAGGAAAAGATAAAAAATTAAAAACATTTGTCAGCTTCAAAGGAAATTATCAATAGAGTGAAAAGGCAACCATCAGAATGAGGGAAAATATTTGGAAAGCATGTATTTGATAAATGATTGATATTCAGAATGTATAAAGATTGCCCACAACTCAACTATAACAAACACAATTAAAATGTGCAAAGGACTCAAATCGGCATTTCTCCCCAAAAGATAGACAAATAAGCACATGAAAAATGTTCCATGTCATTAGTCATTAATGACATGCAAATCAAAACTACTCCACGCCCCTTAATATGGCTGTGATTAAAAGAAGAAGAAGAAAATAATAAGTGCTAGTGAGGAAGTGGATGCATTAGAATCCTGGTGCCCTGCTGGTGCAACCATGGTGGAAACAGTTTGGTGGTCAAACACAGAATTACCATATGACCTAGAAAGTCCACTCTTAGGTTTTTGCCCAAAGAAACCAAAAGCAGGGACTCAAAGCAGATACTTGTACACCAATGTTCAAAGCAGCATTATTCACAACAGCCAAAAGAGTGCAAACAACCCAAGTGTCCATCAGCAAATGAATAAACAAAACGTAATATATATAATTTCAGTCCATTCTGGCTGCTATAATAAAACGCCACAGGCCAGTGGTTTACAGACAGCAAGAATATATTGCTCACAGTTCTAAGGGCTGGAAGTCCAACTAGATTAGGGCCAGCAAGGTCAGGTCTGGTGAGGTCCTCTTCCAGGCTGCGTATGGCAGCCTTCTCGATATGTCCTCACATGGCAGGAAGGACAGAGGACACTGTCAGGCCTCCTTTATTCATGAAAGCTCTGCCCTCATGACCTAATCACCTCTCAAAGGCCCCACCTCCTAATACCATCACCTTGGAGGTTAGAATTTTTAAAATATATATATTTTTTATTGATTTCAGAGAAGAAAGGAGACAGAGAGAGAGAGAGAGAGAGAGAGAGAGAGAGAGAGAGAGAGAGATATCAGTGATGAGAGAGAATCATTGATTGGCTGCCTCCTGCACGCTCCCCACTGGAGATCGAGCCTGTAACCCAGGCACGTGCCCTTGATTGGAGTCGAACCTGGGACCCTTCATTCTGCAGGCTGATGCTCTATACACTGGGCCAAACCAGCTAGGGCAACAGAGGTTGCCTTTAAAAAGACACTTTTCTACTGTAGTCATTAACTGCACACAGGAAGAAGAAATAGAGATTCCATAAGGCCCACTTCCTTCCTTCTATTACAGAACACATTTAACTGAGCACCAACTCTGTGTTAGCCACGAGATTTTCAAAAGGGCTTGGTTTTCATTCTTTCTGTTTTGGGGATGATTCTAATGACAAATCTATTGAAAATAAAGCAAAGCAAATTAACCAACGAAAATGAAGAATGGTTTTTTGTTGTTGTTAATCACCAGAGGATATTTTTTCCACTGATTTTTAGAGAAAGTGAAGGGGGGGGTGATAGGGGGGAAAAGAAAGTATATCTATCTATCTATCTATCTATCTAGATAGATATACTTTCTTTTCATATATATAAAGTATATAGATTATATACTAGAATTGTATCTTATTGATCATGTTGCATTATAAGGTTGCATCTGGTTGGTTAATTCTTGGTACCAGAAATCCTTATATAGGTATAGGCATCTGATTTTTTAAAATGTCACTTTAGAGCAAAAAGGGTAGGTAATTACTACTACTACTACTACTACTACTACTACTACTATTATATATCAATCAAAATTAACCTACTTTTTGTCAGATCGGCAAAAAATAAAATATATTTTGGGTGAGCAGCAGAAATTTAGTAACTAGTTTATGTGTGGTATAAGGTGAAAAAGGTCTAAAACCAAGGGCGGAAACAGATAATGCAGGCAGGTAACACCAGTGTGTGGCTTGTTACTTTTGCAGGTAACAAAGGGTGGGAGTGACTGGGGTAAAGTGGGGCACCCAAGGTGCCCCCGCCAAAAGGCATTCTGACTAAAAAGAAACATGTTGATTGTTCGTCCATGAAAGGGAAGAAGCACTGACCCAAGCTGCAACATGGATGAACCTGAAGGTATGCAAGGTGGACAGAGCCGGTCACAGGAGGCCACCTACTGTCTGGTTCCTACATGGCCAAGGTACATTTGTATCCAGAATAGGCACATTCATACAGACAGATGGTTGCCAGGGGCTGGGGGAGGGGATGGGGAGTAGTAGCTGCTTAATGGGGACAGGGTTTCCTATGGGAGGACGAAATGTTTCTGAATGAAACAGAGGTGATGTTTGCACAATCGTGTAAATGGTACTGCGCTTCAAAATGATTAAAGTGGTGAAGTTTAGGTTGTGTGTATTTGACCACAACATAACAAATCATTTTGGTCCAGCCCGCATGGCTCAGTAGCTGAGCGTCGATCCATGAACCAAGAAGTCCTGGATTCAATTCCCGGCCAGGGCACATGCCTGGGTTGTGGGCAGCAAATCAATGTCTCTCTCATTGATGTTTCTATCTTTCTATTCCCTCTCCCTTTCTCTCTCTCTCAAAAAAAAAAAAAAAAAATCAATAAAAATATATTTTAAAAAGATCATTTTGTAATACTGTGCAGACCAAGAAAGGCCACACTTGGCTGCCCATTTCCCACCTCCAGTCTGTCACACAAGAACTTGATCCCAGCCAGGCCAGATCAGCCCCCACTCCAGGTGCTTCAACATCTCCCCACCTCTGCACACATCTGCCCTCCTCTAAATATCTTCCTGCCTCCCCCCACCCCAGGACAAGCTCCTTCACCCCAGCTCAGGTGTTCGATTCCCTTGGAGGCCCCCACTCATCGCAGGGGTTCCTGAGAGTGTCAAGCCTGGGGGTCAGGCTCCCTGCATAAGAACACCAGCTCCAACACCATCTGTCCTGTGACCTTGGTTACTAAGCTTCTCTGTGCCTCAGTTGCCTCATCTATGGAATGGCAATAACAGTGTTACCTACCTCACAAGGTTAGAGAACAGATTAATGGCATAATTCTTGTTAAGTGCTTAGAAACAGTGCCTGGCACTTACAGTAGTAAGCACTACATGTGTGTTATCCATCAAGTAAATCTTTCACTGCTGGTTTACGTGTAGATCTCTCAGCCTTAAAATAGAAATTCCTTGAGGGATGGGGGATCCCGTTTTCAAGCATTTCACAGAGACGGCACTGAGTAAATAAAGCTCTGATCCTCACCATGAAGCAGAGAGGAGCTCCAGGGGCCGGAGCTCAGTCATCTATGGGTCTTGAAGTACAAGAAATGCCTTCCATGTCAGAAGCCCTCCCCTAGCAATCTATGGACGCAGCCCAAGCAGCACCACCAATGGCACTGTCCTCCTGCCCACGACCCTCACACCAGCATCAAAGCGCCTCTATGAGGACAGCTCCTGGGGACCAGCTGTCAGGCCCCACAGCCCTGCTGGCCACTTGGGCAGCTCCCATGCGTTGAGGGTCCCAGAGAAGTGAGTGCAAGCAAAGAACTTTTTCTATTGGTCCATCTGGTCCTAGGTGGGCCAGAGGTGGCCAGCCGGTCTGATGTGAGGGGCCATGGGGGCTGCAGGTGAAGGATTCCAGGCCCTCCCAAAGCCTAGCCACCTACTCTGGGGGCAGTCCTCGCCGGACTGGGGGGCTGAGCACACCTGGCCCTCAGCAGGGTCTTCTTCAGGGCGGGCTCTGGCCAAAGCCTGCCATCATGCCAGGCCATAAGTCACTGCCAATCTAAAACCTATGTCTTTCACAAATCCTAGAACAGACTTGTATTAGGTACGAGCTGCCAGCGTGAATGTACTGCCCCTACTTAAGAAAGTGCAATCTAAGCCCCTCTTTCCTGTGTGTGGGAGCACCAGGGTTTGTTTTGGCAATCTGGTCTGTTTCCAATTCAGCTGTGAGAGAAACCACAGCAGGGGTGAAAGAGATAAAGGGGTGCGGATCAGGTCTGGTTTTGCAATACCCCAGAGGGTCTCAATTATATCAAGAGGAGGTCGTGCAGATGTTATAACATTCTTCGAATGAAACGGTTTCATTTGCCTAGAAGGACACGTTCAGTTTTGATTCAGTTGCTATTTCTAGAGGGTGCCAGAGCCAGACATTGTACTACCCTTCATGCAGAGGTGAGGGGTAGGAACGGGCTGGTTCTGCAACACAGGTCACAAGCCAGGAAAGTGACATACATACAGCCCTGGCTGATTTGGCTCAGTGGTTGAAGCGTCAGCCCCAAGGACTGAAGAGTCACAGGTTCAATTCCTGGTCAAGGGCACGTATCTCCATTGCAGATCTGACCCACAGCCCCATTCGGGGCATGTGCAGGAGGCAAACAGTCGATGAGTCTCTCTCTGTCTCTTAGTCTCTCTCTCTCTCCCCCGGCTCCTCCCTCCTTTCTACTGTCTTTCTAAGGATCAATAGGAAAAAAAATACACACACACAAATTAGAAATCATGACTTTAAGAGGAGGCCTCTGTAAGAGAGCACACGGACAGTGGCTCACACAACAGAAATTCCTTCAGCCACAGTTCTGGGCACTGGAAGTACGAAAGCAAGGTGTCAGCAGGACCGGCTGGCTTCTAGGGGGTTTGATGGCGCTGCGGCATTGCTTCATGTGTAATCCTGATCTCTGCCCTCACGTCCTCGCTGTATTCTCCCTCTGTGTGTCTGTCTGTGTGTCTGTCTGTGTGCCCACAGTTTCCCCTTTTTATAAAGACACAGTCATACTGGATTAAGGATCACCCTAACTGACCTCTTGATCATCTGTGAAGACTCTATTTCCACATGAGCTTACACTCACAGGTATTAGGGGGGTGGGTTGGGGGCGGGTAGGAGTTCAACACCTTTTTGGGAGACACAATTCAACTCATAACAGGACGGTAATTGGCAGCCCGTTAAAGTGTGGCTGAGGCTCAGGAGGAGCATGATGGAGGCTCGGGGGCTGGACTCAGGGCCGGGGTGTCGGATCATTGGAATTGGAACACAGAAGGACCTGCATGAGGCTGAGCCTGACCACGATGGCTCGCACACCTCCTGAGGCAGCGGCCCCACAGAGAGGACACAAGGGGCCTGAAGCCTGGCAGGCTGTGACCTTGTGCTGAGTCTCATAGCCGCTGAGGACCCACAGTTAAGCTGGTACCTCAAGTCCATAGACGCCAAGCCTTCAGACCCCCCCCCCCCCGAGACTTCTGGTGGGACATGCCCACCCAGCAATGCACCCAGCATGCACCCAGCAATGCACCCACAGCCAGCAAAGCGCAGGTGAGGCCAGGTCAGCCAGAAGATTTGAGAAGCTGATGGGAGAAATAAAGAAACAAAGAAAAACAAGTAGCAAAGGCCTGCTTCTTGAGCAGGACTGAGGAACCACGCCACCCCCCAAGGCTGAAGCCTGTCCTTGGCAGTGGGGCTGAGCCTGCTGGGTTCTGGTCTTGGGTGGGTGGCTCTGAGCCTGCCTGGATGACTGACAGTTCTTGGAGGCGCCAGGGTTTCTGGGTGCCCCACGCCACTGTGGCCTGCACACACAAGCAGCAGCTGGGGCCTGAACTGAGGGTCGTGATCAGGAAAACCTGGGGATCCAAGGCACATCCTCCAAACAAGCTTTGGAGTTCCAGGAGCCATGGAAATACGCACTCCCATCCATCCAATGAATAGCCAGTGGGAACGGAGGCTTGGTGGGAGGTGGAAAGGGGGGTCTGACCCCAGGCAGGAGACCTGTATGCTTGCTCTTAGTGACATTAATGCAATTACTGATGGGATAAAGCAAGGACTTGATATTGCCGTTACCAATTCTCATGAACGATTACAAGATTTACTTAATTTACAAGATTTTATGCTTGCACTGCTTTTCTCACTGCAAACCTTGGTTTCTGAAGACACCAATGTAATTACTTATGGTTAAGTATGTATATTTGTATATATAATCATTTCAAAACAACAATTCCACTTTTATTAGCAACCAAAAGACTACTGAATGCAGTTTAGTTTTTACTTGTGGTTGTTTTTGTCTCTGTCCCACTTGGATTACACAAATTGTTTCAAAGTCACTCAAAACAATTCTCTGTGAGGCTATGCCATTAATTCTGTGCACAGAACTGTTTGTTTCTGTTTGTTTTCAGTGTTAGGAGATGGCTTTTATTCTTTTTTGTTTAATTTGGGTTTTTAAGTTATGTACAATGTTTACATGGTTCCAAAGCCAACTTATGAAATAAGGTACATTGTTTGGTTTGTAAATCTGTGTTTATTCTTCTATTGTTTCTTTTTCAAGATTTAAGCAACTATGAATATGTACATCCAGCGTTCCCCCCTTTAACTTACGTAAAAGGCAGCACACTACATGCATGGGCTGTGCCTGGCCCTTTCCAGTTAGCACTATACCCTGACAGTAACTTGCAGCGGTGTACAGAGACCTTTCTCGCCCCCTCTTACAGCTTCACATTACCCCCCGGTGCAAATGTGCCGCAGTTCCCAACCAGCCCCCTCAGGGTGGGACCTTGGAGGATTTCCCACCGTTGGCTATGTAAAGAGTGCTGGAAAAAAGAAAAGAAAAAAAGAGTGTTGAAAATTATAGCCTTGCTCATGTAATGTTACTCTTTTGAGAAAACTCTATTTTGAATCCTCACTGTCTCACTGTGAACCCCTTGGCCGGTCATTTAATATTCCATCCTCAAGGTTCTCATCTGTAAAATGGGAATGAAAATAATATCTAGCTCACAGTTCAAAAAGAATTAACTTTCTTAAAATACCGCCACAGGGCCTGGCACAGAGTAATAGTCATTTCCTCCATTTTGTTTTATTTAGCCCACGACTTTAACAGTTCACTATGGGGCAGGAGCGGGAGAGAGCGAGAGCAAGAGCGAGTTAGTTGCCTGATGGGGTGCTGCGCTCTACCGGAAGTACTGGAGCAATTGCTGTTGGAGCACACAGTGGAAGTTCGCCTGCTCAGCCTGCGGATTAGAGAGGCTGTAGGTCAGGTCTACTGATTTGTTCACCCCATGGATCCCTTTCCTTATGGAAACCAGTCCCCAGGTTTCCATTCTCAAAACAGGGAGCTGCACCCCAGCCATGAGGTGAGCACATGACCCAAATTTGGCCTCCCAGGATCTCAATGATTGGTTCTGGAATGGTCATGTGACTTAGGCCTGGCCTCCCAGGGTCTCTATGATTGGCTCAGGGATGGGCACGTGACTCTGCAACCAATGAGAATCCAATCTGGAGCTCACTAGGGGCTATGAGAACAGAGGTTCTCTCATTTTCCTCCAGGATGCTAATCTCATTGGATGGAAGCCTGGAGCTGCCAGGAGCCAACTCATGGCAGGAGGGAACAGCGCAGAGATGGCCCTGCCCAAACCAAAGAAAGGCTCAGAGGAGGCACTCCCCAGACCTGGACCCATCTCCCCTATGCCAGGCCCTGGTCAATTCCCATCATTATCACATTACCCGAGGAGTTCAGTTAGGTGAGGTGAAAAAAAAAAAATCCCTTTTCTGATTAAACTCTTGAGATTTTGCTTCTGGGCATGTCCTCAAAATTGTGGCTCAAATAAACTCTTATAAGACTTTTCTATAGGCTGGATATTCTTTCGTCAAAGATTCATTCAAAATCCACCACCACACTTGGTCCCCCATCCTGAGGCCACAGGTCTGGGGCTGCAATGTGAATGGACCTGCAAATGAGAGCCAACTGCCTCCAGCAATGTACAAAGAGGATGTGGGGAATCCCGAGGTGCGGGCAGCATGGAAAAATCCATATTTGAAGCTGACCCTGCCCATGTCTGGGAAGAAAAATACCCCAAGTCCAGATACTGACCATATATTTCCAGCCTCAGAATACCAGTCCCCTGTAGGGCACAGATTACGATCCACAAATGCATAACACTGACTGTCGGTCCAAGTTATAACTCAGCATTTTCAGAGCTTGGCTTAATAATTAGGAACAAAGCCAAGCGAAGGGACCAAGACCCATTTGTGTTTTCTGTTGAAGTTTTAATTTTTAGAGCTATTTCCCCCCAGAGTCCAATAAAAATAAAATCCCTCTCTTTGAAGCAAAACATTTTCATGCAGAAGAAAGTTGCTGTCTGTTCTAATGGACACCCAAGAGCTGTGTGCTGGGCAGGCTTCTTGGAGCAGCTGAGTTGCAGATGTGGAGGAGGGCTGTGCGGGCTCAGTGCCCAGCCAGCCCTTCTGGGGATGTCTGCTGGGGGGGAGGGCGGAGAACACCACATTGCCCTGGGCCCCTCCTGCTCCTCGGTGTGCCCCACCCACGGCACCCCATCTCAGCCTCCTTGTCCATCAGCCTCCTCTGCAGGCTGCCCGTCTTGGTGGGGATGGGT
>PVJC01040076.1:0-15961 GCA_004026665.1 Murina feae
GGACTGCTCCCAGCCTCAGATGCGGCTGGGGGCAGGTCCCCAGTGGTGACACACACACACACAAAAGGCGCCTGGCAGACTGGGGCCATCATAGGACATCCACTGAGGGGTCCCAGACTCTGAGAGGGCACAGGCCGGGCTGAGGGACTCCCTCCACCCCGAGTGCACAAATTTTTGTGCACCGGGCCCCTAGTCAATTATAAGAACCATTGATTGACTGTCTTCTACATGGGCCCTACTGGGATTGAGCTTGCAACTCAGCCATGTGCACTTGGACAGAATAGAACTCAGAGCCTTCAGTCCACAGATCAATGCTCTATCCACTGAACTAAAACAGATAGGGCTCAAAATAATTTTCAGTCTGCTAACTTACTGAGTGTATATTATTGAGCACTGTGGTAGGCATGTTAAAGGAATGTTTACTTTACCTTAATTCCAATTTCACCATGGCTATATCTAAATGCACCAAGGCTTGCCCGGCCAGTATGCTCAGTGGTTGAGCATCTACTTATGAACCAGAAGGTCATGGTTCAATTCCCTCAGGACACATGCCAGGGTTGCAGTCTCGATCCCCAGTAGGGGGTGTGAAGGAGGCAGGTGATCAATGTTTCTCTCTCATCATTGATGTTTCTATCTCCCTCTCTCTTCCTTTCTTAAATCAACAACAACAACAAAACAAACAAGCTGCTAAAAAGAAAAAGAAATGAACCAAGACTCAATAACCAAACAATTATAATATCATGCAAGTAGCAACTTGTTTGGGCTTAAATATATTTAACACTGATTTTTTTTGAGCCCTCAAATATGCATTTATTTTTTTATTTTTTTAAGTTTTACATATGTCTCCTTTTCCCCCGATTTCCCCCTCCCCTCACCACTCCCAACCTAGAGGGCAAGCCCCCACCACCACAGTGTCTGTGTCCATTGGTTATGCCAATATGCATGCATGCAAGTCCTTTGGTTGATCTCTAACCTCCCCCCTCCCTGCCATTTGCCTCTAGATCCATTTTTGTTCATCAGTTTATGTTGATCATTATATCCCACATATGAGTGAGATCATGTGATATTTATCTTTCTCCAACAGGCTTATTTTGCTTAGCTTAATTCTCTCCAGTTCCATCCATGCTGTTGCAATTGGTAAAAGTTCTTTCTTTTTTACAGCGGCACAATATACTATTGCGTAGATGTACCAACTTTTTTTAATCCACTCATCTGCTGATGGGCACTTAGGCTGTTTCTTAATCTTAGCTATGGTAAATTGTGGGGCTATGAACATGGGGGTGCATATATTGTTTCTGATTGGTGTTTCTGGTTTCTTGGGATACAGTCCTAGAGGTGAGATCACTGGGTCAAATGGGAGTTCCATTTTTAACTTTTTGAGGAAACTCCATATGTTTTCAACAGTGGCTGCACCAATCTGCATTCCCACCAGCAATACAAGAGGGTTCCTTTTTCTCCACATCCTCCTCAGCACTTGTCGTTGTTGATTTGTTGATGATAGCCATTCTGACAGGTGTGAGATGGTACCTCATTGTTGTTTTGATTTGCATCTCTCAGATGATTAGTGACTGAACATGTTTTCATATGTCTCTCGGCATTCTGTATGTCCTCTTTCAAAAAATGTCTATTCAGTCCTTTGCCCATTTGTTGATTGGATTGTTTATTTTCCTTTTGTTAAGTTGTATGAGTTCTCTGTGAATTTTGGAGATTAAACCCTTATGGGATGCGAGATATGTTCTCGCATGCAGTGGGCTTTCTTATTGTTTTGTGGATGGTGTCTTTTGCTGTGCAGAAGCTTTTTATTTTGATGCAGTCCCTTTTTCTCTCCTTAGTATTCATTGCCCTGGGAGCTGTATTGGTAAATATATTGTTATGACATATGTTTGATATTTTGCTGCCTATGGAGTCTTCTAAGATTTTTATGGTTTCCCATCTTACATTTAAGTCCTTTAGCCATTTTGAGTTTATTTTGTGTATGGTGTAAGTTGGTGACCTAGTTTCATTTATTTGCATGTATCTGAACAAATTTTCCAGCACCATTTATTGAAGAGACTGTCTTGACTCCATTATATGCCCTTGCCTCCTTTGTCAAATATTAATTGAGCATAATGGCTTAGGTCAATTTCTGGGTTCTATGTTCTATTCCATTGGTCTATATGTTTTTGTGCCAGTAGCAGGCAGTTTTGAGATCCGTGGCTTGGTAATATAGCTTGATATCTGTTATTGTGATCCCTCTAATTTTGCTCTTCTTTCTCAGGATTGCTGTGGCTATTCAGGGTCTTTTTTAATTCCAGATCAATTTTTGGAGAGTTTATTCTAGGTCTTTGAAACATTCCGTTGGTATTTTAATGGGGATTGCATTGAATCTATAGATTGCTTTGGGTAGTTTGAACATTATAATGATTCTACCAATCCATGAACACAGTATATTCTCCCATTTGTTTATGTCTTCCTCTATCTCTTTTTTCAATGTCCTGTAGTTTTCTGAGTACAAGTCCTTTACCTCCTTAGTTAAGTTTATTTCTAGGTATCTTAATTTTTGGCACAATGAGAAATTAGTTCCTCTTTCTATGAGTTCATTATTGGTGTATAAAAAGGCCATAGATTTCTGGGTGTTAATTTTTGACTATATTTTCATTGCAATTTTCAGTGGAAATTTCACCCAATTAATTGCTTTTCCTAAAGCTAAGTAGAAAAGCCCTGACCGGTTTGGCTCAGTGGATAGAGTGTCGGCCTGCAGACTAAAGGGTCCCGGGTTCGATTCCAGTCAAGGGCATGTGCCTTGGTTGCGGGCACATCCCCAGTTGGGGATGTGCAGAAGATGGATGGTCGATGTTTCTCTCTCATCGATGTTTCTGGCTCTCTATCCCTCTCCCTTCCTTTCTGTAAAAAAAAAAAAAGCAATAAAATATATGTTAAAAAAATAAAGTGAAGTAGAGAATTAACACATGATTTACACAAGAAGTTAACCTCTTTGACTTCAATTATAGTACTTACAAATTTTAAGCAAAATGCGAGTTTCGCTCAAAATCTGGTAAGAATGTTGCTGTTAAATATTTACAAGGTTGTTCAGAAAAGTGCCTAAATTCTCAACTTCTGCATTTGTTTAGGTGTGTCTGAACATTAACTGCTATACTGCTAATTAATGCAATGCATTATATTTTGATTCCTGATAACAAAGGCATTGTTTGAAGACAAATAACAATTCTAAATTATCTTTGTGAGATATGCATATTAGAAAAGGAGAAAAAGAAGATAAAGATTCTAAGATGTTTCTTATAGTTATTGCTGTGGAATTGTACCAAAAATGTGTGATGGGGAAAAAAGAGGCTCTCAAATTAAAATGTGAAATTGTAGCAAGTCAAATACTCCAAAACATACTAAAAAGTGCCTACAAACAGTGCTGACGGAATAACTAGAGTGCCTTTTCTCTACTACAAATATGCATCTTTGTTTCAACATCAGTTAATTGGAACTATTAGCAGAAACAAGGTAATTATAGTCTTTTATTGCTGAATAATGTTCTAAAACAACAGAAATTGCAAAGTAATTAATTTATCATCATTATGTGGCAAATCAGAAAAGTAGAAAATCAATCCAGATAATGTGGTTGTGGAACAAGTTGTAGACTCAATGAATTTAGGATTTTGAAATTGAGGATGCTGGTATAATCACATAAAACAGACAACATGACTATGTGAAGTTTGGTGCAGTGTGATCAATATAAAGTACTGATTTAATGGACTTACATTTTCAAAAATTAACCATTAACATGGCGCACTTCAGCCTCATTTCTTTCCCCTTCAAATGTAGTTGTTTTCATGCATTATGTTTTATAATTCTCCCAACTAGTCTATGAGATAGGTTTGATGACATATGTTTAAAAATTAAGGAACTGATAGTTCAGAGAGCTTTTCCCAAGATCACATAGGTAATATATGGTACAAGCCACTCTACTACTTATTAATGAGAGAAATATATAAAGAAGTAGCCATTAAAAATTGTCAGAGAATAAATGGCGATATTTATAAAATACATGTGCTATATCTTGAAGTTTTTGGAATCCAATTAATAATATTTACTAGCTATATGACTATGGACAAATTTTTAAATATGGGCCCAATTTTCCACACTTTTAGAAAAAAAAACACAAAAGAAACCCCACCACACACAAATCTATGAAGCCTTTTCTTGGAGCTTCTATCTATATCATGTATGTAATTTTTTTAAAAAATTGTTTTATTGCTTAAAGTATTACAAAGAGTATTACATATGTCTCCTTTTTCCCATTTGAACTTCTCCCAGGCTCCCCTACCCTCCAGTGTCTTGTGTCCATTGGTTATGCTTATATGCATGCCTACAAGTCCTTCAGTTGACTTCTTAACCCCACCCCGGCCCTCCATGGCCTTTCCGCTGTAGTTTGACAGTTTGTTCCATGCTGCTCTGCTGCATTATGATAAGTGAAATAAGCCAATCCATGAAAGAAAAATACCACATGATCTCACTCACTTATGGATAATAAAGACTACTATAAACTGATGAACAAAAATATCATGTATGTAATTTTATCAAAGTTTTCTGCTTTTGCCTTAGCCAGTTTGGCCCAGTAGATAAAGCATCGGCCTGTGGATTGAAGAGTCCCAGGTTGGATTCCAATCAAGGGCACATGCCTGAGTTGAGGGCTCAGTCTCCAGTGGGGGGCATACAGGAGACAGCCAATCAATGATTCTCTCTCATCACTGATGTTTTTCCCTCTCTTTCCCTCTTCCTTCCTCTCTGAAAAAATAAGATATTTTTTAAAAGTTTGTATAAATAAAGCTTTTCTGCTTTCAAGCTAGTAGGAGAAATATACATGTACACATGTTAAGTACAATAAGAAAGTTATGTACAACATACAGAGGTAGCACAAAGGATTCATATTTATTCATTCAAAATTATTGACTGAGCATTTACAATATGCAAGGAAATGTGCTGGTTAATGGAAATGTATAGAGGTGAGAAAAAGAGGACATGGCTCTACCATCTTTTTTATAATTTCTTTTTTATTGCTTAAAATATTACAAAGCATAGTACATATGCTTTCTTGCCCCACCCCGACCTTCCCCCGACCTTCCCTAAACTTCAGTGTCTTGTATCCATTGGTTATGCATATATGCATGCATAAAAGTCCTTTGGTTGATCTCCTACCGTCCCCCCAACGCTCCCTGGCCTTGCTAATGTAGTTTGACAGTCTGTTCGATGCTGCTCTGCTTCTATATCTATTTTTGTTCATCAGTTTATAATGGTCTTTATTATCCATAAATGAGTGAGATCATGTGGTATTTTTCTTTCATTGACTGGCTTATTTCACTTAGCATAATGCTCTCCAGTTCCATCCATGCTGTTGCAAATGGTAAGGATTCCTGCTTTTTTTTACAGCAGCATCATATTCCATTGTGTAGATGTACCACCGTTTTCTAATCCATTCATCTGCTGATGGGCACTTAGGCTGTTTCCAAATCTTAGCTATGGTATATTGTGCTGCTATGAACAGAGGGATGCATATATCCTTTCTGATTGGTGTTTCTGGTTTCTTGGGATATATTCCCAGAAGAGGGATCACTGGGTCAAATGGGAGTTCCATTTTTAACTTTACAGTCCTCCATAGTGGCTGCACCAGTCTGCATTCCCACCAGCAGTGCAGGAGGGTTCCTTTTTCTCCGCATCCTCTCCAGCAAATGTCGTTTGTTGATTTGTTGATGATAGCCATTCTGACAGGTGTGAGATGGTACCTCATTGTTGTTTTGATTTGCATCTCTCAGATGATTAGCGACTTTGAGCATGTTTTCATATGTCTCTTGGCTTTCTGAATGTCTTCATTTGAAAAGTGTCCTTTGCCCATTTTTTGATTGGATTGTTTATCTTCATTTTGTTAAGTTGTATGAGTTCCCTATAAATGTTGGAGATTAAACCCTTATCAGAGATAATATTGGCAAGTATCTTCTCCCATGCAATGGGCTTTCTTGTTGTTTTGTTGATGGTTTCTTTTGCTGTGCAGAGCTTTTTATTTTGATGTAGTGCCATCTTTTTATTTTCTTTTTAGTTTCCAATGTCATAGGAGCTGTATCAGTGAAAGAATTGCTTCAGAATATGTCTGAGATTTTGTTGCCTATGGATTCCTCTAGTATTTTTATGGTTTCTCATCTTACATTTAAGTCCTTTATCTATTTGAGTTTATTTTTGTGTATGGTGTAAGTTGGTGGTCTAGTTTCATTTTTTTTTGCAAGTATCTGTCAAATTTTCCCAACACCATTTATTGAAGAGAATGTCTTGACTCCATTGTATGTTCTTGCCTCCTCTGTCAAATATTAATTGAACCTATTGGTTCAGGTCAATTTCTGGGTTCTCTATTCTATTCCATTAATCTATATGTCTGTTCTTGGACCAGTACCAGGCAGTTTTGAGAACAGTGGCTTTGTATTACAGCTTGATATTTGGTGTTGAGATCCTACTTACTTTGTTCTTTCTCAGGATCGCTCCTGCTATTCAGGGTCTTTTTTTATTTCAGATGAATTTTTGGAGAGTTCATTCTAGGTCTGTGAAATATGCCTTTAAATTTATAGATTGCTTTGGGTAGTATAGACATTTTAATGATATTGATTCTACCAATCCATGAACACAGTATGTTCTTCCATCTGTTTATGTTTTTCTCTGTCTCTTTTTTCAACATCCTGTAGTTTTCTGAATAGAGGTCTTTTACCTCTTCAGTTAAGTTTATTGCTAGGTATCTTAATTTTGTTGGTGTAATTGTAAATGGGATTGCTTTTTCAGCCTCTCTTTCTGTAAGTTCAATATTGGTGTATAGAAATGCCATAGATTTCTTGGCATTAATTTTGGATCCTGCTACATTGCCGAATTCATTTAATCAGTCTAATAATTTTTGGATGGAGTCCTTAGGGATTTTTTATGTACAATATCATGTCATCTGGGAAAAATGACAGTTTTACTTCCTCTTTCCAATTTAGATGCCTTTTATTTCTTCTTCTTGTCTAATTGCAATGGCTGATACTTCCAGTACTATGTCGAACAGGAATGGTGAGTGGGCACCCCTGTCTTTTTCCTGTTCTTAGGGGAAATGGTTTCAGTTTTTGCCCATGGAGTGTGTTGCTGGCTGTGGGTTTGCATATATGGTATTTATTATGTTGAGGTATGATCCTTCTATTTCCACCTTGCTCAGAGTTTTTAATCAAAAAATGGGTGTTGGATTTTGTCAAATGCTTTCTCTGCATCAATTGATATGACTATGTGGTTTTTATCTCTAAATTTATTTATGTGATGTATCACATTTATTGATTTACGGATATTGTACCACCCTTGCATCCCTGGGATAAATCCTAGTTGGTCATGGTATATGATCTTTTTGATGTACTGCTGGATCTGATTTGTTAGGATTTTGTTGAGGATTTTGGCATCTATGTTCATGAGAGATATTGGCCTATAATTCTCTTTCATTGTGCTGTCTTTATCTGGTTTTGGTATTAGGGAGATGCTGGCTTCATAGAATGAGTTCAGAAGTGTTCCTTCCTCTTGAATTTTTTGGAATAGTCTGAGAAGAATAGGGTTTAGTTCTTCCTTGAATGTTTGGTAAAACTCCCCTGTAAAGCTGTCTGGCCCTGAGCTTTTGTTTGCTGGAAGCTTTCTGATTACTGCTTCAAGTTCTTCCATAGTTATTGGCCTATTGATAATTTTAGTTTCTTTCTGATTGAGTTTTGGAAGGTGTATTTTTGTAAGAATATGTCCATTTCCTTCAGCTTGTCCAGTTTGCTGATATAGAGTTGTTCATAATATTTTTTAACAATCCTTTTTAACCTCTGTGGGGTCTGTTGTTATTTCTCCTCTTTCATTTCTGATTTTGTTTATTTTTGGTCCTCTTGCTTTACTTCTTGGTGAGCTTGGCTAGTGGTTCATCAATATTGTTTATCCTTTCAAAGAACTAGCTCTTGGTTTTGTTGATCTTTTGTATTTTATTTTATTTTTTTGGTCTCTATGTCATTTATCTCCACTCTGATATTTATTATTTCCTTCCTTCTGCTTACACTGGGGTTTTCTTGATGCTCTCTTTCTAACTCTTTGAGTTGTAGGTCTACGTAATTTATTATCATTGTTTCTTGTTTGTTTTGTTTTGTTTTATTTTATTTTGCAGTAGGCTTGTAGAGTTATGAACTTCTCTCTCAAGACTGCTTTCGCTGTGTCCCATAGGTTTTGGGTTGTTGTGTTTTCATTGTCATTTGTTGCCATGATGTTTTTTAATTTCTTCTTTGATCTCTCTGGTTACCCAGTCATTGTTTAATATCATGGTATTTAGTCTCCATGTGTTTGATTTTTTTGGATTTTTTTATTGTAGTTGATTTCCAGTTGTACGTCATTATGATCTGAGAAGATTCTTGATATGATTTCTTTTTTTAAATTTTGTTTTATTGCTTATAGTATTATAACAAGTGTCTTCTTGAATTTGAAGAGACTTTGCCTGTGACCCAATATATGGTCTATCTTTGAAAATGACCCATGGGCACTTGAGAAGAATGTATATTCTGTGGCTTTGGGGTGAAATGTTCTGAAGATGTCAATTAATTCCATCTGATCTAGCGAGTCATTTAGGATTGCTATTTCTTTGCTGATTTTTTGTTTAGAGGATTTCTCCAATGGTCATAGTGGGGTATTAAAGTCCCCCACTATGATTGTATTGCTCTCAATCTCTCCCTTGATATCCTCCAAAAGTTGTTTTTTATGTATTTAGATGCTCCTATGTTGGGTGCATATATGTTTACCCAGAATTATTTTTTCTTGTTGGATTGGTCCCTTTAGTATTATTAAGTGGCCTTCCTTATCTCTTTTTATGTCCTTCACTTTGAGATCTAATTCGTCAGCTATAAGTATTGCTACCCCAGCTTTTTTTTTCATTTCCATTCACCTGAAAAAACTTTTTCCATTCCTTCACCATCAGTCTGTGTGTGCCTTTTTTTCTGAGGTGGGTTTCCTGTAGACAGCAGATATATGGGTCATGATTTCTTATCCACTCAGTTACCCTATGCCTTTTGATAGGAGCACTTAATCCATTTATATTTAAAGTTATTACTGATATATACTTGTTTGTCACCATTTTTATTCTTTTTAAAAATATATTTTATTGATTTTTTACAGAGAGGAAGGGAGATAGATAGAAAGTTAGAAATATTGGTGAGAGAGAAACATTGATTAGCTGCCTCCTGCACACCTCCTACTAGGGATGTACCCACAATAAAGGTACATGCCCTTGACCAGAATCAAACCTGGAACCTTTCAGTCTGCAGGCCGACTCTCTATTCACTGAGCCAAACCAGTTACAGCACCATTTTTATTCTTTACCTCTGTGATCCTTCTTCGTTTCCTATTTCTTTCCTTTTTACAGCAGACCCTTTAGCATTTCTTGCATTACTGGTTTGGTGGTAATAAACTCTGTTAATCCTTTTTTGTCTGTGAAGCTCCTGATTTCACCCTCAATTTTGATTGATAGACTTACTGGGTACAATATTCTTGGATTCAGACCCTTCCTTTGCATGACTTTGTATATTTCATTCCATTCTCTTCTTGTCTGATGTTGTTTCTGTTGAGAAATTAGTCACTAGTCTGATGGTGAATCCTTTGTAGGTAACTTTCTGTCTTTGGCCACTTTTAAGATAATTACTTTGTCATTGGTGTTTGCCATTTTAATTATAATGTGCCTTGGCATTAGTCTTTTGGGGTTCATTTTGTTTGGGACTCTGTGAGGTTCTTGGATTTGTGTGCGTTTTTTCTTCCCTATATCAGGGAAGTTTTTTTGTCATTATTTCTTCAAACAAGCTTTCTATCCCTTGTTCAGTTTCCTTTCCTTCTGGAACCCCTATTACATGGATGTTGTTTATTTTTGTGTTGTCCCAAAGTTCTCTTAGGCTCTCCTCCTGCTTTTAATTTTTTTTTCTAGAAGCTGTTCTGCTTAGGTATTTTTTCCTACCTTGTCTTCTAGCTCACTTATACAATCCTTTGCTTCTTCTAGTCAACTGTTGATGCTTTCTATTGAGTTCTTTATAGCAGTGATGTCATTTTTCAGTTCCTCTTGCTTCTTCTTCATTTTCTCTTGGTTCTTACACATATTGTTGAATTTGTTTTCCATTTTTTTCATCCACCTTATGACCATTTTTTTCTGAATTCTTTCTCTGACAGGTTGCTTGCCTCAATTTTGTTTACTTCCCTTTATGGTGATGCCTATTTTACTTTCATATATAGGCTGTTTCTTTGTCTCCCCATGATCTCTCTTCTCTGGATGTCTGGATATGTAGTTCTCTCTCTCCTGTGTTGATTTAAAGGCACAAAATACAACACAACAAGCACAATGCATAAGGCACTGAGGAGAAATGTATTCACAATACTAATAACCCCAAATAAATGTGACCCCAGAGAAAAGAGAATTAGGGGATAAGAAATAAAGAAGAGGAAAATAAAAAGAATAAAAAGAAAAAAAAACAAAAGTGCAAATATGAAATTGGAAAAAGGGGAAAAAAGTTAGAGAGAGAAGAAAGAGAATGAAATAGAAGAGGGGAAGAAACTATATGGGGAGAAAACTTCCAATAGAACAGTCTCTAATTCCAACAAAGGCCAGCAACAGATACCTAGAGATGAATGCAAACTACAAAGAACAACTAATATTGTTAAGAAAGAACAGAAGCAAAAAATAACCAAAAGCAACAACAACAAAACAAAGAAAATGCAAAACAATCTCACAAGCAAGCATAAAAAAAAATCTAATCAACAATCAAGAAAACAACAACAAAATGACAGAGCAGAAAAAAATTGGATAGTGAAGAAAGATAAGAGAGAGGTGTGCATGGATTTAGAGCAGAGGATTGAAAATTAGATATGTAAGTAGGGTGAAATTTTAACAGGGGCTAAAAAGAAGAAATAGGGAAAATCTAAAGCAGGAATAGGGTAAGAGAAACAGGACAACAAAAGGGGAAAAGTGAGGAAGGGAGTGTTAGCATAAAGATAAAGTTGATGTAGAGAAAAATTATGCTAAAGGAAAAATGAAAATAGAATGTAGAACACTAGTCCCAAAATAAAATAAAGAGAAAATAAAATGATACTTTAAAAAAAGGTAAAATTGTAGTAGTAATAATATTGCTTAAAAATAAAAAGGTAATAAAAAGGTAAAATCAAGTGAGGAAAAAAGGAAAAAATAGTTTCTTAAGTAAAAGGTGAAAAAAAATAAAAATGTGCACTAGTGAAGGTCATTCACTTCCTTTGCTTTTCTGTTTGGCATGCCTTTGTCCCGTCAGGTATTCAGGAGAGTATTGAAGTTCCCTGCGATACACTGCTCCTTCATGTTGTAAACCACAGTCCTGATTTTAAAGAAGGTAGTATTTACTTTGTTTCCCAGACTTCCTTTATTTGTGTTTACAGAAGAGTCAGTTTGCTGTTCAGCCCCTGGGTGGCAGTGTTTCTGGATTGACCTCCGGGGCTATAAGGACTCTCTCTCCAGTATTTATGTTTTGTTTTTTTCTGTCGCACTTAATACTGGTTTGAGAGAGTCTATTACCCCAGAGCTGGTTTCTTGATTTTTACTCCCTGCTCTGATCCCCAGGTTCCACAAAAACAACTTTCCCCTGCATTCTCTGTGAGTGACCCCAATTGGGCGATCCTATGTATTGAGTTTAGTAATCAAAAGCAAGGATTTAACAAGAAAAAAATAAGAGCCATAGTATGTGTGTGAGCTTGCAACCTCCACTGTTCAGCTTTGTGTGCAATTCTCCCAACATCTCTTCCACAAGTCCTCTCTCCCCTGGCACTAAGCAGCTGGCACACTGACAAAATCCGAGGCTGCCTTTTTGCACCCAGTCCAGTTATGAGCTGATTTTTTTTATAGTTTCCTTCTGCAGACCTGTGGGTCCCCTTCTGACTCGTGGATCAAGCTGGACCGAACGGTCGTGGACTTTGCGAGGCACAGACTTTCCCTGCACGTGTTCCTCTCTCCAACCTGAATTACAAACCGCACCTTTATCTAGGCAAAATTTGACCTTTCCGTGAGGAGGAGCAAGGCTCATCTGAGTCCATGTATTCACGCTGCTTGAGATCTGGTGTTCCTGGGTTTGTAGCTGGTACCGGGGTCCCGTGGTTTCAGGGTCTCTGGATGTATATGCTTCTGATAATAGCCACCCAAAATGGTGCGGTCTCCATGGCAGAGCAGGCTGCTCTGGGAAAGATTTCAGCAGTAGTGGGGGCTTCCCGGTTAGGGGAGCCCAATCTGATGGTCTCCAACAGTCCCATGGAGTATCACTGTCACTCACCCACAAATTTACACTCTCAGTACATCCACACCCTCTTCTTTCATTCTCTCACTCTCACACTGTCTTGCAGTCTGCCTTCCTGTTGGCAGCCATCTTCTCTTCTATCTTCTAGCTTACATTTTTTAAAAATATATTTTAGTGATTTTTTTACAGAGAGGAAGGGAGAGGAATAGAGAGTTAGAAACATCGATGAGAGAGAAACATGAATCAGCTGCCTCCTGCACGCCCCCTACTGGGGATGTGTCCAACTAAGGTACATGCCCTTGACCGGAATCCAACCTGGGACCCTGGAGTCCGCAGGCTGACGCTCTATCCACTGAGCCAAACCAGTTAAGGCTAGCTTACATTTTTAGTGGAAGAACAAGGTAATAATAAAATAATGTCACAATCAATGCATGTATACAGACTGTAAGTGCTATGAAAGAAAGGTACGACATGCTGGGGGAAAAAGAAGAGGAATTTGACCTAATCTGTAAAGTAAAGGAGATTTCAGAGAGAATGGGTTTCTCAAACTAGGCTGTGAGAAAAACTTACTAGTCATTTGGATAGGTGAGGAATGGAGAGGTACAGAAATGGTTTATACAAAGACATAAACTTCAGCAACCTGGCATAACTAAGGAAATATAAGGTGTAAATGATAATTTATCAGAAAATGAGGCTGGAAAGTTAGAGGGTCTTGTATGCTATTGAGTTTAGATTTAATTCTGAGTTGATGGATAGTCATTGAAATTTTTTAAGCCAAGGGATGACACGATCAGATTTATATGTTAGGAAGATCATCTTATCCTTCCTTCAAAGTCCAACTTAAATCTTAAATTCTAGAAAATCTTTGATTTTCTCATATTCTAGTAAGAAAAATATTTTCATTTTCCATGCTGACAGTATACAATCTGCTTTCTATTAATATTACTGACATGTGACTCTGTCTCTCACTTTAGATTGTGAACTTTTGAATGTCAAGAAATACCTTGCTCTCCTCTGTAGCACATCTGCAGGGGAAAGTTGATATGTGTGAGGAGCCAGGGAAATGAAAAGGTCTCAAAGGCCTTATAAGCTAGACTCCCAGGATAGGTCCAGAAAGTAAGTTAAAGAGTCTACTTGGAGACTCATGAAATAGTCCATCCTTTATATAAAGAGCTAATATGGACATGGTCATCACGCCCTCATACTATCATGCTGAAATGGCTCAGACTCTCAACATTAAGGAGAGAGGAATGGGGACCAGCCAGGCACAAATTAGCTTGTGAGAGAAGAATAGGGACAAGCCTGGTTGTCGCCCAGGAGAGGGACAAACCTCCTGCCCCATGGTCCCAGGTGCCAGTGACTAAAGCTGCAGCATGGGAGAGGAACAAGCCACCTGCCCTTCAGTCCCAGACACCAGTGGCTGTGCCTGTGCCTGCAGCCTGGGAGAGGGACAAGCTGCTCACCCCGCGGCCCCGGGCACCTGTGGCTGTGGCCCAGGCAAAGCCACCCGCCCATGGTCCCCTGTGGCTGTGGCCACAGCCAGCCTGGGCAAAGCCAGCCCAGGTCTTGGGTGCCTGCAGCCAGCAAGGGAAGGAACCCTGGGTTCCGGGTGCAGGGCAAGGAAGAGATGGTTAGGGGCAATCAGGCCAGGAGGGGAGCAGTTAGGGGCAATTAGGCTGATAGGAGAGCAGTTACAGGCAATCAGGCAGGCAGGTAGAGATGGTTAGGGGTGATCAGGCAGGCAAGCAGAGGTGTTAGGGGTGATCAGGCAGGAAGGTAGTCAAGTGGTTAGGAGCAATCGTTCCCAGATTGCAAGAGGCAGTCAGACATCCCCCAAGGGGTTCTAGATAGGAGAGGGTGCAGGTGGGACTGAAATTTCATGCACCAGGCCTCTAGTAAGAGATATGATGAGTGACTAAACTGAGGTCAGTAAAAGGAAGAATGGAGAGGAAAGAAAAGATCTAAGAGTTCTATTAATAAATACATTAATTCTTTCACAAATATTTATTAAGGATCTTTTATGTGCCAGGAACAAACTTAAATATTGAAGATACAGCATTAAATGTTATAGATATTTATTGTTCCCCCAAATTTGGATGAAGTATATATAACATGGTGGTTCAGAGTACCGGCCACAAGTGGGATTGCTAGGATTTGAACCCAGGTTCTGTTACTTGTTAGTTGTATGACATAGGACAAATTACTTAACCATTTGAATCTTCCATATTTATTAAACAGAAATATAAATACCACTGTCTCATAGTAAGTTATCATATTAATAAGTGATATAAAAGTAACATAGAGGGCCTTGAAATTACTAGGGAGGAGATTCTAATGAAGTGCAAGGTGTGGAGTCAGAAAAAGCGTTCCTAAATAAAGGAAGGGGGCAGTTACATAGGACACTCATGGATTAGCTAAGCAAAATCTAAAGCATGAGGAAGAAGGTATGAAAAGGTCAGTGAGGCTAGAATTTAGAAGTAAAATGAGGCTGAAGAGATACACAGAGCTTTATGGACCATTGGATGGAGTTTGCATTTTGTTTTAGGTACAAAGACAGTCCAGAAAATATTTTCAAGAAAGGAGATAGAAATGTCTCCTTTTTACAGAAGTGGCTAGATTTGCCAACTAGATGTGGGAAATGAGGAAGATGGAATTAAAGATAACTACAATGTGTCTAGCTACAAATGACTGTGTGCAAGATGATGACATTAACAGAGCTATCCCAAAATGCCAATAGTAGGATTTTTATGAGGGAAGAAATAACTACTTTGATTTTTGACACATTGCATTTGAAGTGACCAAAGAACTTAATATAAAAATGTTTAGCAGCTATTCAGAGTTTATAGTTAGAGCCAGATAAAGTAATTTGATTAAATATATTGATTTAGGAGTTATTCATTTATAATGGAATGAGGGGTCCAGTGCACAAAAATTTGTGCACTCAGGGGGGTCCCTCAGCCTGGCCTGTGCCCTCAGAGGATGTCCACCTGATGGCATGCCTGGCCAGCCTGGGTGAGGGGCTGATGGCTGCTTGCAGGCTGACCAAGCCCCCCAGCGGGAACCCTCACCCAATGGGGGTGTGACCAGACTGGGTGATGGGCTGAGGGCTGTTTCCAGGCTGGCCACATTCCCTTCAGGGTTTGAATCCCTACTGGGGTGTAAGGCCAGCCTGGGTGAGGGGCTGAGGGCCTTTTACAGGCTGCCCACAGCCCCTTCAGGGTTCAAGTCCCTACTGGGATGCCTGGACAGCCTGTGTGAGGGGCTGAGGGCTATTTGCAAGCTGGCCACAGCTCCCATTGACCCAAGGTCCCAGTGAGGCTGGCTGGAAGCAGGTTTCTGGGGTTTATTTATCTTCTATAATTGAAACTTTGTTGCGTTGAGCAGAGGCCACAGCCGGCCTAGGCTGGCAGTTTCCTCCATCACTGGTGCAACTGAAGCCTCCTGTTTACTCTAGCTCTGTGGCTGCTGGCCGCCATCTTGGCTGGGTTAATTTGCATACTGTCTTTCTGATTGGCTGGTGGGTGTGGCTTATATGTAACAGAGTGGGAGCTAATTTGCATATTACTCTTTTATTAGATTAGATGATTGAAGCTATAGGAATAGATAATTGATAAGATGGGGGCAGGAAAGTTAAAAAAGCCTGTATTTTATAGGTCTTCATA
>PVJC01040077.1:0-15962 GCA_004026665.1 Murina feae
TTGTTTTTAACCTACTTTGGTTGCTCTGAAAGGTCAGAGCTATGCACCCATTGTTTAAGTTGAAACATTGTTAATTACAGCAAATCTCCACCTGTTAATTACATGTAAAATTCTTCCTTGGAATTTCCTGCCTAAGGATATTGTTGTTTTCTCAGAGACTCAATAAAAGGCTGGTGAGACTCAGGCATCAGGGGGCAATAATCTACCCTGGTAGAGGAAAGACGCCACACCTGGTCCCCCAGTTTCCAAATTGATTCTCTTCTAGTCTCTCTCTCTTCATTTTGTGTGCGGCCTCCTTCAGAACTCGAACCCTGAATAGGAACCCTGAACCACGCTGGTCATGTAAGGGGCTTCAATAGTCTTGAGGGCAACTGGGTGGGGTTGGTGGGGAACAGATCTGATAAGAGACACCAGAGAACTCATTCTCTCTCTCTTATGGAGTCATAGAAAAAAAGGCCATATGAGAAGGCAGCCATCTATAAGCCAAGAAGAGAGCCCTTCTCAGAAACAACCATCCTGGTATCATAACCTCAGAATTTGGGGCTCCAAACTGTGAGAAAATACATTGTTGTGTTTAAACCACCAAGTCTATGGCAGCCCAAGTAGACTAACATAATCAGCAAGCCAACCAAGATTCCTCCTTACCCCTCCTCTCATCCAGATTTCCATCATGCCTTCCTCAAAAGCTGATGGCATGGGAAACAGCATGTGGAAAGAGGGTGAAAAGTTCGAAAGTTCTTAGGCACTCCTGTGAAGAAAAATGACATACACATGCTTTGTCCTGCCAAGATTTCTCACACGACTACCCTTGATATACATATTTATATAGGTCAAATGAGTGTTACACAGATTCCACATGCATAAGAAAACTGTGGTAAGAGTATTTCTCAAACATGACAGAAAAGAAAGCTGGCCCTAGCAACATTTTTTATCACCATTTTCCTCTTCCACTTCTGTTCCCAGATAATGGTTATGCTCCCAACCCATTCCTACCCCACAATAAAAGTAAAACTTCTAGCAGTTTTTCTCTCATTTTCCTTTCAAAATCTCAACTACTGGCCTGTTCCACACAGCCCACTTGGGAAATCCCAGGAGAGGAAGAGTCTAAGAAGGTCAGTCCAGGGCACATTTCAAGTGTAGAGAAATTCAAGAAATTGATGCCAGGAAATGTACATCCTCCCATGCTTGTTAACCCTGTATTGGTGACATGGTACCAAATGCTAAAGCTCTCTGCCTCTGTAGGTTGAGGACTCCAAATGTATCTGTCCAGTATGACAGTGATATCCTCTCTGCAGAACCAAGGGGGATTTTAAACTTACTTGTGAAGAAAGTTACAGCTGTTTATATTGGTAGCTTTCATGAAGTAACATACGCATAATAGGGATGCAAGAAGGACAAGAAGAGCAGCAAGGATTAGAACATCTATTTGAAGAAATAATGACAGAAAACTTCCCAGATATGGTAAAGAAAAAAGTTACATAAGTAAAGAGAGTCCCAAGCAAGAGGAACCCCAAAAGACCCACACCAAGACATATCATAGTAACATTGGCAAGTGTACAAGACAAAGAGAGAATCTTAAAGGCTGCAAGAGAGAGACAGAGAGTTACATACAAAGGATCTCCCATCAGATTATCAAATGATTTCTCAACAGAAACACACCAAGCTAGAAGGGAATGGAAGGAAGTATATATAGTATTACAAAGCAAAGGACTGAATCCAAGAATACTCTATCCAGCAAGACTATCAATCAAAATTGAAGGGGAAATCAAGATCTTCGCTGACAAAAAAAAGTCTAAAGGAGTTTATCACTACCAAGCCAGCAATGCAAGAAATGCTAAAGGGAATGCTGTAAAAAGAAGAAATAAAAAGGTAAGAAAGAACACAGGCACAAAATAGCAATGACCTCAAACAAGTACCTTTCAATAATAACTTTAAATGTAAATGGACTAAATGCTCCAATCAAAAGACATCGAGTGGCTTGAATGGATAAAAAGACATGACCCATATATATGCTGTCTACAAGAGACCCACTTCAGAACAAGAGACTCACACAGACTGAAAGTGAATGGATGGAAAAATACCTTTCAGGCAAATGGAAAGGAAAAAAAAGCTGGGGTAGCAATACTTATATCTGACAAAATAACCTCAAAGTGAAGGCCATACCAAGAGATAAGGAAGGCCACTTCATAATACTAAAGGGATTGATACAACAAGAAGATATAAGCCTGATAAACATATATGCACCCAATGCAGGAGCACCCAAATACATAAAAAAAAATTCTTGGAAGATATCGAGATTGACAACAATACAATCATAGTAGGAGACTTAGACACACCATTGACATCACTAGATAAATCCACTGGACAAAAAATCAGCAAAGAAACAGCAATCCTAATGACTCACTAGATCAGATGGACTTAATTGACATCTTCAGAACATTTCACCCCAAAGCCACGGAATATACATTCTTCTCAAGTGCATATGGGACATTTTCAAAAATAGACCACATATTGGGTCATAAGCAAAGTCTCCCTAAATTCAAGAAGATTGAAATGATACCAAGCATCTTCTCAGACCACAATGCCATAATATTAGAGATAAACTACAACAAAAACAATCCAAAAACCCCAAACACTGGGAAGCTGAATAGCACGCTACCACATTGGCAGCTTTCACTGTGCGGCTCTGTGGCACCTCTATGTGCCGCTATATCTCCTGCCATATTTCCAGGAAACAAGTTATGAGAAATGTTATTGTTTATTCACTTCACACTCAGCATCTTATGAGTCACATCAGCTCAAATACACACAGACTTAAGAATCAAGAGACAGAGTTATAATTTATATTTTGTCAACAAACATGATACTTTGTGGGAAGCATGACATTTGCATTCAGTCTCACTATCAAGATGGAAAAAAATGCCTCTACCTTTCACTAAATCATATATGTGAAATAAGGAATACAGTACACACATATTAAGTAGTTACAGTTTTCTTGCTTGAAATATTAAGGCAATGTATATGGAGCTTAAAGTAAGTAGAAATAGTAAAATTCATAGCTTTGAGGAGAAATAAGTAGCATTCATCCCAAGAGACATGGACATGTCAAATAACCAAAGAAGAAGGAAGAGAAATTATTACAGCAATAATAAAAGAGAAATAGCTGAAACTAAAATTTTAAATATAGACACCTAGGAATAATAAGAAAGAAAAGGGTCTAATGTTAATGAATCCATCTGCCCATCCCAGCTACAATTGCCAGAGTAGGAGGTTTAATAGCTTTTTGGCACTTTACCATTGACTTTATATTGAATTACCAATAAAAAGCTCTTACCCCAAAACAGATTAAAAATAATTTGTATGCAAATCAAAACCATGACAGTTTAATACACCATCCCCAAATACTGACAATGCATCCCTTCCTTTTAGAAAGAAAACAAAACAAATCACAGCTCCTGTTGATAATCTCATACATTTGGGTCATTTTTTTTTCTTTTGTTTTATGTATTTTCATTGTGTTTGACTTTAATATAAAAGACCCTCACCAAAAATTAATCACAGGATCTTGTCCAGGTATATTTTAGTTCTCCCTGAAGAGATAAATAGCCAACCCATCATAAGGCTTGTTCAAGGCCTACCAATCACTAGAAACGCTCACAGGGAGCAATAAAGTACAAACACACTGCCATCAGAGTAACAGCTACTTACCTTATCACTCTTTATTGAGGAATGTTGTCCTTCGTCAGTGTCAGTCCCAAATCAATTGCTTAGAATACAGGCCCAGTTATAAGCTCCCTTTTGCTTTCTGTTTAAATGTACTACAACCATTCTGTTTGTTTGCTCCTCAACCTCAGTTTGCAGGAAAAGAGCTACAAGTTCATCTTATGCACAAATACTTGGAAATCATTTCTTTGATATTGATGTAGTGTCGATGAAAATGACAGTGAAAAATACTACTCACTTGAGACCAAAAAAAAAAAGAAATACTTTCAAGAACAAGTTTCAAATACAATAGAAAGGTTGAATAATTGAAACTCTTTTGTAGGTAACCAGAGAGATAGAGGAAGAGTACTAACAAATTGGGTCTTAGAAAAGTGTTCGCCTGATAACCTCAGTACTCTCTCACAGTGTATGAGTATGAAATTCTTATTTTTTAAATAGATTTTATTGATTTTTACAGAGAGGAAGGGAGAAGGACAGAGAACCAGAAACATCGATGAGAGAGAAACATTGATCAACTGCCTCCTGCACTTCCCCAACTGGGGATGTGCCCGCAACCAAGACACACGCCCCCGACTGGAATCGAACCCAGGACCCTTCAGTCTGCAGCCGATGGTCTATCCACTGAGCCAAACCAGTTAGGGCTGAAATTCTTATTTTTAAGAAGAAAAAAGAAAAGTATGGAAAAGTTGCTAATGCTAGGAATAGATGATAATGATATTTGGAAATTTAATGAACAAAAGGCAAATCCAGGACTTGAAATCCATTCCAGACAATAATCATCAATTGATTAAGAAAGATATCACCAATGGTCTACTACACTCATGGTCCGAGGGGCACAAAAAAAGAAATATCCCATTGTCCAATTGCTACACTCTCCAAATCCTTCTGTAACTCCAACTGCAGCCTATGCCACAACTTGAGGGTCTCTTGGTTGGTATTAGTAATATCTTCCTGCGATTGATTTTGATTCAGCTGAATTTCATATGGAAGCTCCTTACAGATTGATATTCCTGAAGACCATCATTCCTCTTGGGTTCAAAGTAGAAAGTAATGCTATTATTCATTCTGTATGATGTCAAACAAGAAACAGAGCAATACTGAGTCCAGGAAACTCTACAGCTAGGCTTGGGAAACACTATAATTGACCATAATACCATGACAGACAAATTTTTGAAGTCTGAATGTTTTAAATATATTTCTATTGATTTCAGAGAGAAAGGAAAAGGGAGCAAGAGATAGAAACATCAATGATGAAAGAAAATCATTGACTGGCTGCTTCCTATATGCCCCCTACTGGGGATTGAACCCACAACCTGGGCATGTGCCCTTGACTAGAATCGAATCCAGGACCCTTATGTTCCATCTCCTGAGCCAAACCGGCTGGGATGAAATCTGAATTTTTGTTCCTCTTCCTTTTTTCCCTTTTCCTTTCCCAACTCAAAAGAAAAGCGGACCCTGTGATTCTTTACCTCAGGGAAGGTAGTAGGACCAATTGAACCAAAGAGAAACGTAAAGGAAAAGGAAGAACTGTCTCTGAAACTAACAAAAGAAGTTCTCCAAACTGGGGAGAAAAAGTCTGTTGGATGTCTTCATAGATAAAAACCTGCTCCCTGCTCAGGAATGTGGCAGGATGTCAGAGAGAAAGTCCAGCTGGTACAGGTGGTAGGGTAAGGTGCCATACTCAAGAACACCGTACCCCAAGGATGTCACTGAAGCAGTTGAGGTGGGTGAGAAGGCAGGAAGGACTGGCAGATAAAGATAACAGGTTCTTTATTAGGACACAAGGTGAACAACTAATTCATCACATTCTCCTTCACAGTGCTTCAATCGCTACTAGGTATATCCTACCAAGAATCTCTCATTAAATCCAAATGTCAGCTTTCTTCCAACATTGGGACAGATCATTATTCCTTCTGTTGGGCGCCATATTAAGTACCTGGAATGTAGAAAAGGGTAATGTTGTGCAAGAAACACCCACCAGAAGCACCCTCGGTTCCTGAAATATGGAGCAGTAGAGATACGGCCCTCACTTCCTGTTCATTCCCAGTGTCACTGCCCTGAGTTCCCTATCGGTGAGGATAATTCCCTGATGGTTTTTCTCCCTTTTCCTTTGACAGCAGAGGGGTGAATATCACTGAATAACATAAAAGAATCAGTTTGATTAAAAGATAAATATGATAAGCAAGAACCTTATGGGGATAAAGTTTCCCTAATAATCTATGTTCTGTGGTTATCATTTGATATTCAGAATCATGGGTTATGTTGTTGTGCAGAAAGTAGGAGATGGTTGAGAATTTGAAAGTGTTTACTTGTCAGAGATAGAGTATGTTTTGTTAAGAAGAAAGTGCTGCTCTCAAGATCCATCCACGTTGTCCCAAATGGCAGGGTGACAGAGGGAGAGAGTAGTAGACTTTGGGTGGTGAGCACACAATGCAATATACAGATGGTATATTATACAACTGTATACTTAAAACTTATGGAACATCACCCCCCAAAACTTAACTTAATAAAAAATAAAATGAGTTTTAGAGCTAAGTGGACTTAAGGTTAAATGGTAGGTCTCAGTTTTCCCTTGCATTCTACATGTCTCCAACAAGTTTTTGTATCTCTTTGCTCCTCACTCACCTTTATCTGTGGGGGGAAAAAATAATGTGTAAATTTGAAAATATATACAAACTATGCCCCAGGGACTAGCCCCTGGAATGTGGCAACTGTTGATTTTTTTTCCCTCTACATTACTATTCCTCGGCCCCTATTCCTTCTTCTATCACTGCCATTCTTTTTTATTGAAATTCAAAGAATGGCATTTTAATTTTCTAATGCTTGCTGTAATGCTTGCAATGGATTAGGTTCCATGTAAAATTTATAAGATCTTGTTATACTTTCAAATCTTTTTATACCAAAAATTTTCATTCATTTTCTTCAAAAACTCCTCAAGACCTCTTAGCTATTAACTATAAAGCAAATAAAAGAGGGCTTGAAGAAAGAAATTCAATAAAAATTGGGTTTACTTTTTAAAAAGAAAGGTTTTAATCTTCCTTAATTGGCCCTTGGATATAGACAATTTTCAAGAGTGGAATATTTTATAGACTAAAAGAGCATATTAAAGTCTTCCTATGGTAATCAAGATTTGGTGATTCTTTAGAAGAACAGGAATGATTAGAAACAAGAAAGAGAAAGGAGTTATTACACGTGAAAGATAAAAGTCTCCAATATATTAAAACAAGCAGTGCAGACCTGCAAATTCTAGCAGGCTGAAGATAACGTTTCCACTGCACATTTCTTTAAAAGAAGATAAAGAGCATTGAATCAATATATCATTGAAAAGATTATTATTTTGTACAAGCTGAAGGTTGGTGCAGGTCATTCCCACTGAAGCAAACAGAACTTGTTAATTTAATCCAACAGACTTGGCAGTGAAACCAAACAGGAATTCAATCAGCAGGAGAAGGTGGTGAGCACCTGGGAAAATTGAATGATCGCTGTGCAAACAGTAAATATCATTATGGAAGAGTGAGGAAATAAAAAGGGTGCTACTTTCATGATTTTCATTGAGTTCATCAAACATAATAAATGATTCCAAATAAACCATTTCTAGGACAGCAACAATGACTTAATGTTACTTATACTGGAAAGTTAAAATGTATAGTTTTCCAATCTCTCGCCTTTCTTAAATACTTTTCTTAAGATCTACAAGATTATAAATGAAGGATTAAGTGTGTTATATTCAGAGTAAAGACAGCAGCTGACTTTTTAGTTTCTAATTTCAACATAATATTCTAGCTTCCTGGTGCCAACTTGAAAGCTTTTTAAATGTAGACAAACAGAGACACAAGTCTAGGTTGTAACATGGGGTATTTAGTTGAACAGTAATTGTTTTAATAACCTTCAAAACTAAGCATTTTTAAAGCATGTATATTGTTGCAAGAGGATAAGTAAAACTTAGCTCCCATCCTTTTCTCTCACCACTTCAGTGGTATTACTATCAAAGCAAATTCAAAATCTTTCCCACTTCCTGCTACACACAGAGATTACAACTTTGTTTTGCCCTGTTTCTTTTCTTCTCATTTCAGCCTTTTGTAAAACTCTACTTTATTTGCAAACTTTACTTATCTCCACTATATTATCCTTGAAACCCTTGTTACAAAAGCATAATCTTTTAGAAGTCTCATGCAGAACAGGCATGTAAGTGTGCAGTTTGTCCCAAAAAGGCTTGGTCATTCCTGTTTTTCTTCTAGCTATGAAAGCATGGTGTTATCATTAAACCAGTAAATTCATTACCCTATGAAACTTCAGTAAACAATGTCAGTTGGCGTTTCCCAAATGTGAATAACAAAAATAATTCATGTAATAAATGGCCAAAATAAATCCTTCTTTCATAGTCTCAAGGAAGATGATTTTAAGGTTCAATTATTCAAAGTAAAAGGTAAGCTTATCCTGAAACTCCAAAAAGAAGGCTGTCTAGCTTCATAGAAAACTAGACCAAGAGATGAAGAGATACTGAAGAACTCTATTACATTGTTATTAAAAAAGAAAGAAAATAATTGGGAAAATCAGGAGCTAATATTTTAAAGGTATGTACTGAGAGACTAGATTGAAAATACCAGCTTTAGGAAGAAAAGAGAGATTCTTTTTTTAATATATTTTTATTGTTGATAGTATTATAGATATCTCCCATTTCCTCCCCCCTTTCTCCCTCCTCGCAGCCCCTACCCAAACCCCCACATCTTTTTTTAAAATATATTTTTATTGATTTCAGAGAGGAAGGGAGAGGGAGAGAAAGATAGAAACATCAGTGATGAGAGAGAATCATTGATTGGCTGCCTCCTACACATCTCCTGCTAGGGATTGAGCACACAACCCTTTACCAGAATCAAACCTGGGACCCTTTAGTCTGCAAGGCCTACATTCTATCTGCTGAGCCAAACCAACTAGGGCCTCCCAGGTCTTCAGTAGCCTATTGCCCATGTCCATGGGCTATGCATGTAAGTAAATTTAAATTATTGTTGCCAGAGGGCAGATAATGGTAGGCTATATGCAAAGATGGCTACCAAAATTCCTCAAACTTCTGTATGCATATTCCTTTGTAATGTAACTTTGGTGTTCCTCAAACTAGGGTTGGAGTTTATATCCCCAATTCATGAATATGGGCAAGCCTAGTGTTGTGGGAGTTTCAAACCCTAAGTGTCAAGAGGGTTTGTAGCTTCTTGTCTTGTCCTCTTGAAATGCTGTCCTCAGATTGACATGAAGAAGCCCAATATAGTCAGACGACAGAAACTATATGGAGCAAAAATGAGTCATTCCAACTAAGACCCCTAAACAACCAGCCAAAAGCCAGTATCAACTGCCATACATGTCCGTGAGGCCATCAAATACTCTCCATTCCCACTCTACATGTAGAATGTAGCCACATGAGTGAACCCAGGAGAGATTAGCAGAAGAACCACCCAGCTGAACCTATACCAAGTTATTTACCCACAAGAGAAAAAAAATGGCTATTTTTTCAGGTAGTTTCCTACACAGTAATAAATAACTGATGCAGTTGAAGTACCATATTTTTTAATTTTCCAACCTAATCCAAATTCAAACATTTCTGTCCCCTTATATACTGTGTAAATAGATGCCATTATTTTTATTGGAAATATGGTCCTATAGGGAAGCAAGCACCAACATGTGTGCTATAATGATAGTTGATCTGATGAACATTGCTTACCCCTTCTAGAAGGTGAATTGTTATATTGTCTAGTATTAAAATAAATTCCTTTTAATCCTGAACACAGCTAGTTTTCCTTCCAAGGATGCAAATCAAAAGAGGAAGGAAGACAAACACATTCAAATGCCTTCTATCTGCAGAGATATTGTAGATACTACTTACTGACCTTTGAGTCCAATAAATTCCTTGAACATTCTTCCCTGGGTGCCCGTTGTCTCATAACCTCTCTTTCTGCCACACACATCCATGGAGAAGCACAGGCACATAAAGATAAAGTGAACAGAGGAGTGAGAAAGCTGCAGAGTAAGAGGCAAAGATGAATAGTGGTTATAATGACACAGTGAACTATCTATCACATTTTCTAAAATATATTTTTGTTTGAATTGCTTCCCAGCTAGATCTCTCCTTTGGGAATTACTGTATAATTTCTCTGGTTATGTAACTGAACCAAGATGAAAGATAACTCACAACTCCTATGGCTTAAAATATAATGGCTGAAAATTGCTGGGTTATTTTTAAAGGTCTTTTTTCTCCTTTTGTTTAACAAGAAAGGCAGGATGATTCTCACCAACACCACCCCTGTCCTTCTCCATGTTAAGGGTCAGTTTGCTTATTTTTGTTTTCAAAGACATTGCTAAAAAACAATGTCAATGCAAATGTATAATGTATTAATTTAATGGTCCAAATAGCACCCTCCTCCGCTCTACAATGAAAGCCAAAAGGTGTAAAAGTTTTCAAAATAAAATATGTTCTGATGTTGAAAAAACCAACTTTTAAAAAATCATCTATAATTAAATATCTATAACTGCAAAAACTATCCCTGTAAGATCATATACCTCATGAAACAGTAATATGGATTATGTGATCATTTATTTTAACTCACATTATTTTTGGAATAGATAAAATCCAAAGATTTATACATCCAGAACCTCATCTCTAAGGATTACTAATTCTAGCAAAGTAAGAACTTATTTAATATTAATTATAAATTAAAATTTAATTATTTGAAATGTTCCAGACAAGGTTAGCAATGGTAGGACCTCTGTTCAAATATATAAAATTATTTGATGGTATCTTTTCAGTACATATGCTAGACATACGTAAAGTTCTTTTTTCTTTAGTGAAAAACTAAAATCATACACTCAGCTCTAAAAGGGACCATAATTAGACTCCTGAACTTTATGTCTGAGGAAACTGAAGGACAGCGAACTAAAATGTGCCTAGAAGTGGTAGGGCTTATTAGTGGTGATGCTAACTTAAGAATTGGGTTTCCAGGACTCTCAGGCCAGTGGTCTTCCCCACTTTACCACGTGGGCTCAACAAGAGCCTGTGCCCACTTGGACAGGAGGCACTGGCTTCTCCCAGTTCTGCATCCAGAACTGCCATGCCTAAGTACAGAGTTTTGATAATCCTTCAGCTCCAGCCGTATTCCTGATTTACTAGTTCAGATTCTCTATGAGGAGCAGAGCACTAGTAATTCAAAGATCACTGCAATTGTTTCTCATTCTCACTCCCTCAAACAGGTTAAGCTACCAGGCTGGCAGTCACAGCCTCACTTCCCCAGGGTTTATGGCTCTTTGCGTCTTTACTACCCTAGACATCAAGAACTTAATTCTGAGAACCAGGACTTTTAGAAAGGAATACAGAGAAAAGGGAGGATACATCACAGTATCTGAAAGGGACATGTTTGTCAATGGCACTTTTTATAGACACACGAGAGCTAACAAGAGGCAACCATGAACAGAAAACTCACTTTGGCTACCTACAGCAGCATTACTTCTAGGCATTTGTTTAAACAGCTAACCAACTTTGCAATCACATATGTCAGATTGTGTATTGTTTCATTTCATTACATCACTCAAAGATGCATATCAAGCCATGGTCATCTGTTCACAAGCTCCTGAAATTAGAGGCTGCGTGGCCTAGATAAATCCTGAGACATTATAACTAACAATGGAGAAAAGCAGAGGTAGAAAATTTCACACGAATAAAAGACCTAAGTCAGTCAAAGTTCAGTTTAACTATAGCACAACGGGCAACAATCCAAAGGTGAACGAACCTAAATATGTCAACTTGATCCTCCATTCCAACCCAGTCCTCAAGGAGCAAAGCTAAATCTGGGTGATTTTGAACTTCAGAGGTTGGAAAGATAAAACTCCCTTGGGATAAGATTATAAGCCACGATGGACTCCTTGCCTCTGGCAACTCTTGCTCCACTCTGGCTGTTATGTCAGAAAAACTGGTGAGTCTGTGAACTGAGAGGTCATTAACATTTCCAGGTAACGCGCAGACAGGCTTGGTCAGCAGGACTGCCACTATTTCAGACGGCCTCCCTGCACAGGCAGAATTGTCTTGGATCAAATATTAATTTAAATCACATATAATACCAAGTATTCAAAATCCGAACTACCTTATCAAAAAAAGACCATATCTATGAAGTTGACTCAACTCCACGTGGAGAACAGTCCAATACTCCAGAAACAGGTATGTGCCTTAAGCCTTAAACAGGACTAAAAAGGAAAAAGTTAAACTTTATCCGGTTTTACCTTCCTGTTCTCACTTAAGGCATATTTTACAGAACTGACCGTTTTGTTTTTCTGCCTCTGTCACCAATGCCTCGCCACTGTAAATCCCACACGTGGCAAGCATGAGTTAATTAGCGTTCTATTACAGCGTATTATAAATGTCTCAGATGTTTCTCCCTAAACCTCTACAGCATAATTACTGTTGTCCTGAAGGAGAAGTGAATTTACATTGTTAACAGGAATACATAGAAACAAACATATTTAAATGTTTAGCCATCAGTTCTAAAGGAGTGGATGTAAAGGAAGCAATAGTTCAATCAAAACATTTAACATTTAGACAGTCCACCAAGGATTCTCTGAGAAAAGAGAATCCACGCCTCTTGCCGTGTCTGTCAGACTGAAAGAGCTCTTCAAACCACCTCATTCGCTTTCACTCCAAGAACCAAATGTGAATGTTGTCGATACCTCCTCCCCTTACCTTCGTCCAGGCTACTCATGAATATCGTCAGGTAAGCATTCCTTCCAGCTCATTGAGCTCCCTCCCTTGGATAGATTAAGGCAACTTCATAAGAACCCACAAGCAGAGCCGATGTGAAACAACATTGGGCTGGAATCGCATGGTTACATGTTTCAGCTGTTTTTATGGTGCATCCTCCGCCTCCAATATAATTATTTAAATCGGTGGTTCTCGATCTTGGCTGCACAGTGAAATCATCTGAGAAGCTTTTTAAAATTCCACTGCTTGGTCCTAAACCACAGACATTTTAATTTAATTGGCCTGGAGGTGGTCGGGAGTTTTAAAAACCCCCAGGTGATTTTAATGTGCAGCCAGCGTCAAAGCCCATCAAAGACCACCAAGATCACACCTGTAATAAGGAAAGCTAGCTTGCTGCAGCATGGGAGATCTCAGGAGAACTTCCGGGGCTTCCGTTCTATAAGAAAATTAAATGCGGACGACCACTGATGCTTTTAAGCCAAGAACGAATAGCTGGATTCAGTAGAAATTGGGATTAAAATATGCCTTAACTGTTCTTTGGCAATCTGGAATATCTGTTTGCTCTCAAGAAATTCAGTAATCATAAATCATGTTTCACATCTCCCTGAAAATTAGGCTCTTTCAGTGTTTTACATGTGACAATGCAGAAACTCATATTTTTATCTGCACACTTACAAAAAATATTACTGCATTTTAGAGTGTGGTTCCTGGGGACTTGATGTGTTTGGTTAGTTAGGGAATGGGAGTTTGGATATTTATTTTTGTAGTTGCTTGTAAAAGAATAACTTTATTCACCAAGTCCTAAGTGACATGAACATTGTTTTTAGATCCTCTGTATGTTTTTCTGTCTGCATGCAAAAGTCACAGAAGGTATTTTAATAACTCAGTGGCAAAGTGATATATAGTGCAAAGTGCAAAGTGCAAAGAATTCAGCAGCCAGATTTTTTACCTTTATGGCCTTTTTAGCCCGTATCCTCTTGACACCATTGAATAGTATGTTGCCACAGAAGCAAAGCTGCTTGGCAAATACTTATGATAAGGAGCACTGGAAAACTCGGATCAGGGAATCTCAGTAAGACTCAGAAAGCACAGGAAGCAAATGAAACCGTGGAGATGCCCACTTCCTCCTCAACATGTTGAGGGCGACTCTAAGAGTGACCACAAGGTGCAAATCACAGATTTTTCAGTAAGGAACATCACATTGTCAAAGTCAGGTCACCTTTCCAGCCAAAGATACTTTCTTTTAAGTAATTAGCTAGGCGCTAGTCCTTTCTCTGTAAAGGCATGATAGTGAACTGTTGCTAAGGAATTTCAATTGTAAAACAATGGTTATGTGTTTAATCGAGTAAGATTTGATGTCCTGGAGATTTGGTCAAGACAAGATCATATATGACCAGCTGTTCATTTCTGCAACTGACTGTCTTTTAATATTCATTCTAGACTAATGATCTAAAGTCTTCTATAAGAGCATTTTCTAAAATACTCACTAGAGTATCTGCCTGAAATAGATAAAACCTAACCAAACTAAGAAAAACACAGATCTAAGTTGGATCTGCCTGTCTCTCTGATTCTTTAACAGTGTTTTAAGAAGTATGGTCCTTCAAGCACTTGCTAAAAATGCAGATGGCTACAGCCCACCTAGCGAATGAGTATATCTGTGGGGTGTAGGAGTCTGCTTGTTCAGCAACAAGCAGACTAGGGTTTGAGAAACTTGTTAAAATTTAGGCTAGATCAAGGTTAGACACAAAGTTCAGAATTCAAGCTCAAAAGAAAAACTTTACAAAATTCATTTTATATTTATTTGGAAACAGTATTTTTCACAAAAGAAAACTAAAACTTTTGCTCATTCAATAAATATTTTATTGTGTTCCTGCCACATCTGGCCTCTGTGGTAAATACAGTGGATTAAAAATAAAATGCAAAGAAGATTGTAAAAATGGGTATAGTGGCACCACCGTTATAATTTCTTTCACACTGAATTCAGATCTTAGGGTATGCATATGACTAGGAATTCAAATGAGAAATAAGAAAAAAAAATTCAACATTGGCTGAAGTCGAACTATCCAAAGGAAAGACAAAACATTAAAAAGTATAAATAAGATACTAATTGAGTCTAGTTCTCCCCCGGGGAAAACAGAGATGTGGAGGGTGGACAGACCTGCATATGACTATTTTAAAATTTAAAAAATCTCTTTACATAAGAGATTAGAGCTTAGAGATGATTTCCATCCCAATCAGAGTCAGCTCTTTATACCAGAATCAGAGAGTTGATGAACTTTCGACCTAACATTTCTTTCTACAGAAGCGTAGATCTAAAAGCTGCTGTCAAACAAAGTCGTGAAGAGAGGATGAAAGGAAAAAACATAAACCATTATTGATTTTCCAGAAGTATCCATGAAGTTGCTTAAAGAAAATCCAGACATTAAACCCAAACTACACCCAACCTGCACATATTACCTACTATGGTCTAAATGTGTGTGTCTCCCCAGCCCCCCAAAGTCATCGGTTGAAATCCTAATACCCAATACAATGGAATTAGTAGACATGGATTTTGGGAGGTGATTGGGTCATGAGAGCAGAGCCCTCATGACTGATACCCTAATAGAGAGATCTCAGGGAGCTCTGCTGAACCCTCCCACTATGTGAAGACAAATCAAACCAGGTATCTGAACCAGGAAGAGGGCCCTCACTCAGACATGCTGGCACCTTCACCTTGAACTTTCCAGCTTCCAGACTGTACCCAATCTGAGGTATTTTGTTCTTTCAGCCCACAAGGACTAAGACTCTATTACAACCCACTAGAAACTTCTTTGCTTGCTAGATAAGCTAAACTTGCCCAAGATTAAGCACTTGAAATGGCTTCTATAGAGTTTTACACACATATGCTTATGGTATGAGAAGCAATTGATATCTATTTCCAGTTGATCCTCATCACTTTTGTTTGTAAAAAGATTTTACAAAGTATTTGCCTGTGTAATTTTGTCATATGACCAAATAAAACCTAATTAGACAGTTTTATCAGCATTTTACCAAAATCAAAACACAGAAAAGCATGCATGGAAAAGAATATTGCATGATAAAATTAAATGGTGGAAATATAATTGGATTTTTCTACATTTCCTACATATTCGATAATCTAATCTAATAAAAGAGTAATATGCAAATTAGTGTCACTCTGCTACACCTAAGCCACACCCACCATCCAATCAGAGTGACTATATGCAAATTAACTCAGCCAAGATGGCAGCTGGCAGCCACAGAGTTGGAACAAGCAGGAGGCTTGCCCTGGCAATGGAAGACATTAAGGTTCCTGCTTTCCTTGGCTGGCTGTGGCCTCTGCTCAAGGCAACAAAGTTTCAATTATAGAAGATAAATAAACCCCAGATACCTGCTTCCAGCCAGCCTTGCTGCGAGTTTGGGTCGCTGGGGGCCTTGGCCAGCCTACAAACAGCCATCAGCCCCTCACCCAGGCTGGCCAGAAACCCTGGAGGGGGGGGGACACCCA